>CANDYH010000364.1:0-18439 GCA_947396885.1 Heligmosomoides polygyrus polygyrus | reverse complement strand
CTAGAACATCTCAACAGTTTCTTTGGAAAGAAGGTCGTAGTCTTCCGATGGATCTTCAAGAAGATTCCAATCATACGACATTATTGCATATTCCAACTCCTCAGACTTGAATGTGGGGATCCTCACCCGGTGCCGGTTTATGAGCGTCACGCTTGAACATCCTCTTTTGAGAGTCAGCTTCGCACGGACAAGACGGTGATCCGAGCCGGTGTCAAATGAAGGCAGCACGGAGACGTCGAACAGACTCCAGCGTCTGTTTGTAAGAACATGGTCGATCTCCGAACGTATTTCTCCATTTGGATTTCCCAGGTCCATCGTCGGTTTGAATACTTCTTGAGCACAGAATTTGCATAGAAGAGACGGCATATAGGAAGTCTATCAGACGTTCTCCGTTTTCGTTCCTTAAGAAAGTTCCATGTGGTCCTAGCCTCCATTCGTCGTGATCATTCATACCGACGATAGCGTTAAAGTCACCAACGACAACTTTGTAGTAGCTCTTCTCGTCGTTGACAGTCCTTTCGAACAGCTTGTAGAATTCCACCTTTTCTTCATCTGTGGCCGCAGATGTTGGAGCGTATCCATTTATGATGGAGATGGTTCCTTGATCTTTGGTTTCCAGACGAAGAACAGCTACTCGCGTACTGATGAGTCTACTAGGTGGTGCACTGTCGAATTGACGAGAAATCCAACTCCGCCAATATCCTTTCTGTCCACCTTTGCTCCGATAATGAGAAGCCAGTTGTGGTCGGTCCTTCTTATGGTTTCCGTTCTGCCTTTCGTTTCCTGCAGGGCGATAACGTCGTATTTGATGTTGCGGCTTCTGTAAAGCAGTGTCCGAAGATCCTGCTCAGATGCGATCGAACGACAGTTATAAGTGCAGACGAATAGGCAGTTTCCGTGTCGTGGTGGGAGGGAGTTTCCAGTAGTCCGATTCGAATGACGTCCTGATAGTTTAACTCAGAGATTAGATGGCCCCTCGCCGGAGGTGGATGCAACCGACGTCGTAGAAGTCTACCTCGCGGCGCGCGGAGGACTGGGGCACGGGTTTAGTTGTTTGAGCCATAGCGGTGGTCTGGTTACTCACATGTTCCTGGCCAGGGATACAGGAGAGCCGCCCATACACGACAAAGCGTAGCGTACTGCGTGACCGTTTGTGCATTAGCCATCACAAAGTGATGTCCACCCCTTCACCACGATGAGGTGGCACATGAAGGGGAATTCATAATTAATACACGATAAATAAATAAATAAACAATGAAAATAAAGATAAATATTTTTTATCCATTTTTTCTATCTCTCTTCGACTTTTTGGAGTTATGAAATAGTGTTAACAGACCCACTGTCAATGCCTAACGAACACGGTCAAGATAAAGAACATTATCTATTTTATAGTTGGGACAGGCCCTTGAGTGCTACCGAGGAACTGCGAAGAAAAGTCGCCTGTTCTCTCATTCGTGATGTTAGCTAGGCTTGAAATAATAATGAGTTATAATGTCAGAATGGTACACTGTCGCGGTTAAGATACATTTTATATCGACAAAAATGGATGGAGCAAGACCAGCAATGCAAGAGCCGCACCTCCGTATCCGAACACCCGACACTTTTCCCGCAAGCAGCCCCCATAGCCACTCGGCCATCATGTCGCTGCCTCATTGGTGGTGAGCGGCGTACCTCAATGTCCCACTGCGGTCACTGCACCGCTAACAAGCAAATTGTGAAATCGCTGTAATTACACAACTGTTCCGGTCCCAAACCTTTTAAAGATTCTAACAACGACGTGGCAGTTCCAAGCGTCAGTTTTGCTTTATCGGCCCGCACTAAAGTGAAACGTTTTTTTTTGCAATTTTTGACCTACCCAGATGTCCGCAGGAAATTTGAATATCACCACTGTGCTTCGCATACAATCCCCTACAACCCTCAATAGGTCACTTTAAAATTGCCACGGGACGTTCATTGACTTCCCTTGTAAGATGTGATTAATATACAATAAAAAACTAAGCTTGTTTTCATCGATCTCCGATATGATTAGGTAGGATGGAATTCCAAATTCTCATGTTTCATGAAAAACAGTACTCTGTCAATACTGCCACCGAAGTCACTGGAGCGACAAAATTCGACGTTCACAAAATGAAATAACTCGGTAAACTTTGCGAAATTTTGAAAAAGCCATTGGATTTATTTTTAGAAGCTAGAAGAAAAGGGCTTTCATACAGTATAAAAATCTGTTTTTAAAAACTAGGTCTTCATACGGGCGGAGGCCTTCGATTTTTATACGAAAAAATTGAAGTGATTCTGTATAAATATTTATATTTCGGTATGTTTTTTGAAATTGGAAAAGCCAATAGCTTTTTGAAAACTAGAAAGAGCGCTTTCAAACCGCACGGAAATTAGTTTTTAATAGGAGGTTTTTATAGCTGCGGTGGGGGTTGGATTTCTGGTCTTGTTGCAGAAATACGTGCCAAAAATCGAACCCACCGCCCCGTATAAAAACGCCGTTTTTTTCTAATTTTTAAAAAACTATTAAGATTTTTGAATTTCAAAAATAAACCGAGTTGTATCAATATTGTCAAGAACGTTGTTACAGGATGTTTTGTTACGATCAAAACTCGCGCCAGGCGGGACTCGAACCCGCATCTCTGCTTTCCCGGGCAGCGATGTTCGCCTTACACCACCAGCGCTGTTTGACCGCACGTAACATCCGCGATATCCTCGAGGTCCGTCAGCACCCCACCCGTGATACGGGGATGGGCCGGCCGCTGATATCAGCATGGAACCGGTTAAGCTGAGGACCTTACTAGTAACAATGCTTGAACAAGCAAGCATTGTCAAGAACTTCTCGTTGACTCTGATCGATTCTGCACTGTCGAACATTGGAGTGATTTTATAAAGATGATCATAGCTCGGTTCGTTTTTCGAAATTGAAAAATTCTGTGGCTTTCTGAAAAATAGAAAAATATGCTAACTTACCAAATAAGAATCGTTTTTTGAAAGGGAGGTCTTCATAGGGGCGGTGCGGGTTCGATTTCTGGTCGATTTTTGATGTAAAATCGACTAAAAACCGAACCCTCGCTCCCTATGAAGACCTCCCTGCTGAAAACTGGTTTTATAGCGTTGAAAAGCGCTTTTAATCTATTTTTTCAAAAAGTCATAGGTTTTTTGAATTTCGAAAAAAAAACAGAGTTATGAACATTTTTGTGAAATCACTCCAATGTCGTCGGTGCAGAATCGATCAGAGTCAACGAGAAGTTCTTGACAATATTGATACAACTCGGTTTATTTTTTGAAATTTAAAAATCTTAATGGTTTTTTTGAAAATTAGAGAAAAAGGTGCTTTCTGACCATATAGAAGCCAATTTTCAAAAACGAGGTTTTCATAGGGGCGGGTGGGTTCGATTTTTGGCACGTATTTCTGCAACAATGGACCAGAAATCGAACCCCTACCGCCCCTACGAAGACCTCCCTGTTGAGAACTATTATACGATTTGAAAGCGTTCTTTCTAGTTTTCAAAAAGCTATTGGCTTTTCCAAATTTCACAAACTTACCGAAATATAAATATTTATACAAAATCACTTCAATTTTTTGCTAAAAAATCGAAGACCTCTGCCTCCTATGAAGACGTCTTTATTGAAAAACAGTTTTTATACTGGATGAAAGCCCTTCTTTGTAATTTTCAAAAAACCATTGACTTTTCCAAATTTTTAAAAAGTTATCGAGTTATAACCATTTTTGTGAAGTCCAATTTTGTCGCTCTAATGACTTCGGTGCCATATCGACCAGGGGCTGATTATTTATTTCAGAAAACCATAATTTTTACACTGTGCATGAGTCATGAGCTGAAATTTTTGTGGCAGAATTTTAACTGTGTAGATTGCCTTCTTCAGGTAAAAAATTTATTTTTCATGAAACCTGAGAATTTGAATTCTACCCTCCCTAATCGTATTGGAAGTCGCTGCGAAGAAGCTTATTTTTTATTGTATATTAACCACATCTTAAACTTTGAGATGGAACAGTTTTCACTATCTGATGTTTTTCCTTCAGAAGGTAGAAATTGTTTGCTGCGAGTTCAGCTGCGCCTCTGTCATCGATTCGAAGAGTGCCTCGAAAATTTTGTGGAGAGAGCACCTAAGTCAGCTTTAGCAACAATTTCGAATGCAGATGTTGCTCTTTCAGGCACAAAAGCGTGTCGTGTCCATTAAATCCTCGGAGAGTTTGAGAAGTTAAACTCGTTGTGAGTAATTCGACAACTGCTCCCAGAAGTGATTTATTTTCTACTGTAAACAAATATTATTGTCAAACAAATTTCGTACTCAAAACCTTTACAAGCATTTTTTTAAACAAATGACTCGATCAAATAATTACTCTACAGCACGTTTTTCTTGAACCAATCTGACACTGTCGAGTCAAGGCTGCACCTGGAAAGAAGTACCTATAAAAGGATAGAAAAATTGCATAAAAATTTGAAAATTCAGCAAAGATAAGAAATAAAACGATAATCTAGACAAGGGGGGTCGTACCAGATCCGTTCTGGCAGGGGGAGGGGGGTCGTAAATTTTGGGCAAAAATCGAACCCCACGCTTGCCGCCGCCGCAGAGGCAGAAGAGCGGATGCCACCAAGGCCAGTCTGTTCCGGGACGGACACGTATAGAAGTAGGCTTGAGCTCGATTAATCGGGCCGAATAATTGTTCGAGCGATTTCGAACAATTAATCGCTCGATTACTCGAAAATCGTAAATCGCTGTTGTTCGAACATTGTTCGAAATCGACTTTCGCGAAAAACCATTATTCGAACATTGTTCGAAATCGACTTTCGCGAAAACCCATTATTCGAGCATTGCTCGAAATCGACTTTCGCGAAAACCCATTATTCGAACATTATTCGAAATCGACTTTCGCGAAAAAGCGTTATTCGAACATTAATCGAAATCGACTTTCGCGAAAACTCATTATTCGAACATTGTTCGAAATCGATATTCGCGAAAAATCATTATACGAACATTGTTCGAAATTGACTTTCGCGAAAAGCGTTATTCGAACATTAATCGAAATCGACTTTCGCGAAAAAGCGTTATTCGAACATTAATCGAAATCGACTTTCGCGAAAACCATTATTCGAACATTGTTCGAAATCGACTTTCGCGAAAACCCATTATTCGAACATTGTTCAAAATCGGGCCTAGGAAGACACTGTTCAAACATTGTTCGAAATCGAAGATCGCGAAAGAACATTGTTCGAATATTGTTCGAAATCGAAGATCGCGAAAGAGCATTGTTCGAGTATGGTTCGAAATTGAACAATGTTCGAACAAAACCAAGAGTTGGCCGCCTGAGTACCAAGAGTTGGCTCTGTTCCCCGAAAAACCAACGTTCAAACTCGCTCCACTTGTGCGCCTACGATAATTGGCGGGAACGAACCGTTTGAACGCGCTCGACGGCATTTCACACGTTCAGCCTCTCGATATCATCGATCGAGCCAGTGCGCGCTGCGAGTGCAGATTGATTCGGCCAGGTGGGAATTCGAACATGTAATTTCGTTTCGAGGGTTCTGTTGATTTCGCTTCCAATTGAAAATGAGCATTTCACCGGATAATTCTGCCATATTCAAATTCGAATCTGTGATTTCGTTTCGAGGGTTTTGGCGGCCGACTCTCGATGTTTTTCGAACATGGTTCGATTCAATCACTGATTTTGTCACTGCTAATATTCAGGGTTGATACTTAAAAGCGGCTCTACGGTTCTCGATTTTTCTCTGTTCTGAAGGAAGATTCTCACACTATTGATCACTTGTTTTGCTTTGTAACAGTCTTCCCAAATGTCTTTTTAGAGCAGTTTTTCGAAACCATGGAACTGAACTCTTCTGTGGTAGCTTTGTAACTTGATCAACTATATAATTCTTGCAGTCTTCGCTGCGCCACACACATGATAAATCTCGTAGTTACGTTTGCAGTGGGATATGACTATGTTTCTGGAATACTAAAAACAGCAAACACGTGGCGGCGAAATTGAACAAGAGCAATTTCATCAAATGTTCTTATCAGAGGTAGCGCTTAGAAACGTTATGACTTGGATGCCATTACAATAACCTGTTTTTACAGCTATATCAGGAAATTCGATTTGCAGTCAATAACTCCCTCACAGACTGCAGAACACGTCCCAAATTTTAGATGATATACGATTTTCTAAACAATGTTAGTGTTCTCTGCATAATTATTAGGCCGCGTACAAACACACTGCTTTTTAACGCGTGGCTCAGCAGGCTTGGTAGCAGAGGAACGAATTTATACGATTGCTCGACTTTCAGGGACAGCAAAAAATTGAGTTATTCGATTGTTCGGTTTTCGAAAACAGCAAAAAATTGTTCGGCTTTCGAAAATTTCAAAAAATCGAGTTATTCGATTGTTCGGCGTTCGAAAATTTCAAAAAAATTGTTCGGCTTTCGAAGATTTCAAAAAATCGATTTACTCGATTGCTCGGCTTTCGAAAATTTCAAAAATCGAGTTATTCGATTGTTCAACTTTCGTAAACAGTAAGAAATCGAGTTATTCGATTGCTCGATTTTCGAATGCAGCGAAAAACCGAGTTATTCGATTGCTCGATTTTCGAAGACAGCGAAAAATCGAGTTATTCGATTGCTCGACTTTCGAGAACAGCGAAAAATCGAGTTATTCGATTGCTCGATTTTCGAAGACAGCGAAAAATCGAGTTATTCGATTGCTAGATTTTCGAATGCAGCGAAAAATCGAGTTATTCGATTGCTCGATTTTCGAATGCAGCGAAAAATCGAGTTATTCGATTGCTCGATTTTCGAAGACAGCGAAAAATCGAGTTATTCTATTGCTCGATTTTCGAAGACAGCGAAAAATCGCGTTATTCGATTGCTCGACTTTCGAAAAAAATGTCGAAAAGCTCAACTCTAGTTAGAAGCACCAGGCCTAAAGGCCATCGAGTCGAAACAAAGACTAGAACTATGAGAGTGATACAACAAAAACTGAATACTCTATCATCTGGTTCCTTCCATTCTCACACATGTATCACATATGAAATAAATATTGTCGGACAATGCGTCTAGTCTAAGGAAGAGATTTAGCCATGAACCACTAAAACCGCATTGGACCGTTTTGCAGTCCGAACAGTCTGGATTCAGAAAAAAACCGATGTCGCACAAAGGACGTCCGGGTTGAGAAGACGTGTCACTGACGTCGTTCAGAATGCGTCCATGTTCAGAAGACGTATCATCGATGTCGCGAAAGCTCTGTCCAGATTCAGATGACGTGCCACTGAAGCGCATTGGTGTCTAGGATCAGAAGACATGTCACCGAAGTTGCGCAATGGGTGTCTGGGTTCAGAAGAGGTGCCACCGGTGTCGCTCAACAGGCGTCCTGGTTCAGAAGGTGTCATCGATATCGCATAAGGGGAGTGTCACCGAACACGTGTAATGGGGACCACTAAAAAGGGGGATGCCTGTTAGCGGGGACCAGTGAAAAGGGGAACAGCAAAGGGGGACCAGTAATGTGAATCCTGTGAAGGGGAGGAGGTCCAGCGAAGGGGGACCGGTAAAGGGGGCCAGTGAAGAGATGATCAATAAAGGGGCCAATAAAGGGGAGGCTAGTGAAGATGGGACCCTTCATTGGGAGTGAAGGGACCAGTAATGGGGGACTAGTGAAGAGAATCAGTAAAGGGAAGACTAGTGAAGGTGGGACCAGCAATGGGAAACAGTGAAGGGGATCAGTGAAGAGGGGACATGTTAAAGAGGACTAGTGAAGGGAAACAGTGAAGAGGAGACACCAGTAGAGCCGCCAGTAAGAATGGACCAGTACTTTTCTCAGTATCGTCCCACGTGTATAAGGCTTCAGAAGAGGTGCCACAGACGTCGGCCACATGTGCCGGGGTGCAGAATTCGCGTCATAGACGTCTTGACACGTGACATGAGACGCGTATCGGGACTCTGAAAATGTGTCACGGAAGTTATGCAACAAACGATCGAACGACTTCACGATTCGGAGGAATAATGTTGATGTCAAACAGATAACGGTATCGAGCGGCCTGCCAAAACCGCTTGATTCCATTTGTGTTTTAGCAGACTATGCACTTCGGATTGAGAATCTCACAATCTGTTCTTCGCCACGTAGAGAACGTGTACTTTGGTAGAATAAATCACGTACGCGCGTTAAATAGTGGATAGGCGCCATAGGAGCAGTTTTGAACATTATGCCCTACCGTATCCCGCTATACTGTTCTGTACAGTAAAACCAGTTTTTTACTGTAATGGAAGTAAGAAGACATAAAGAAAATAAAGCAGACAGTCCGGCTGTTCTACTGTCGGGGTTTGGGGGCGGAGCCCCCCAACCAGACGTTTGGCGACCGCTAGGCCGCTGAACTGGAAACAGCTGGTTGTTCGATAAATCACAGCATGCATTTAAGCGTTGATGTGTTTCATGTCAAGGATTGTCATCGTCTCATGGTGGCTTTCTTCGGAACCTGTTATACTGTTACGTATTACACAAGTGCTGTGACACACCTAACGGCGTTTCTCGCTTCGCGTAGGGAGAGCAGATTTACAGAACTTTACACATGCGAGAGAGGTACAATCTTAAAGAAGGATTCATTGGGATGACCAAGAAACGAGGCTTTTGAAGAAGTCTTCAATCCAGATGAGGGTCAAATGTTGAGGTTACCTTCTGCCGAGTACTGGAGCACGGCATACATAGCTACATTGGAACAAGTATAGGCTTCTCTGCCCTACATATAACCGGTTGCTTGCAGTCAACATCGAAGTGATTGGTTCGGGAACTGCTTTGGAAGGAGAAAGAACACTGACCATGAGTCTCATCGGCCGACCGCCGCAAGCAGTAATGTAGGGCAGATCCACATCCATTTAGCATCCACGATACCAGATTGACGCATCCCAAACGGGGTAGACTGATGCCGTCATCCTTTGTCCTAACAGGTTGGAGCCTTCCATTGGTCTTCCAACTGAGTGCTCAAATTGATCCAATTATGTCCACATCTCACTTTCCACCTCTGCTAGATAAGCTTCGTATAGGCGACTGTAACACGATGTTTTCTATTAGGATTTGCGCGCTTGCTCTGGCTAAATCGATGTCGGAGAACGCCACGCTTAAGCCTTGATTGGGGTTGAGTCACGCAGTGTCATCCCTCTGAATCGGCGCCTATGTCAAGGTGCATCTACGCTTTGAGTCACTTTCGGGTTAGTCGTTAGGTTGCTAGATCAGCCCAAACCGCGTAGGCTACCACGTATCTCTTACCTTTTGAAGCGACACCTATTTAGGCGGACGTTGGAGTAATCACGCCTATTAGAGGAGCCAGACAGCAAGGTAGCATACGCGACTGGGCAGATCTGTGGTCGCGGCCATCCTTCCTCCGCTACGCCGGTAGCGCTCATGGCACGTCATGAAAATCAGCCGTAGTATTTTGCTGTCTGCGCCCTCCTAGCTTAGAGACTGCGTGTCAGCGTCCACGTTGAGATTCGATCGATCTCTTGTACGCCCGTGATGGCACTCCCGGCAAGCGGATCGCGGTCCAGTGATGAAAGGCACGCTTCATGCGAGGGAGGTAGGGAGTTCGATTCTTCTGCGTTGTGGCATACTTGCATTTCCGCTGACTACTTGGGATTTGTGGGCTTTAACGTGTACGTTGCTTTGAGGCATTTCTTGTGCTTTTTTTCCAGCCGTATATCTCCGGTCGAAGAGCGCAGAACCCAGCCTCGGACTCCCCTGAGCGACGAAAGCAGTTTCCACACGGGCAGCTTGGGTGGCAAACACCCTGGAGTCCTTTCCGCAGCCTGGATCTGTGCTCTTTGAGAAACCCAGTTACGCACTCATTCTGAGCGCGCACGGCTAAGAAGAAATGATTGCGCGCTATGTCGCAAAGATGCGTGAGAATATTGCGGCGGGTGCATGCGTGCGGTGAGCGCTCGCGGCGTAGCGGGGACAGGATCAAGTTTGAGGTTCGGGAATCGAAGGGGGGGGGTCGTAGTGTGCCGTCGTCTGGAGGAGGGTCGTACTCTCTCGGTCTTGGCAGAGGTTGCTCTCTAATTTCAAGTTTTTAGATGATTGCATCTTGTAATAAGTTATTTTTTCCAGGTGTGGATACAACCATGCGGATACATACAAGCATCGCGTTTCCTGGAGTAAAAAAATTGAATATCAAAAAAATATTGTACAGTGAAAAATAAAGATTTCCTGTTCGCAGATTTAGAGTCAGTGAGAGGCTTTCGTTTTTCAGATTCTACCAGGAGGTCATAAGCATGGAGTTTTCTACTTGAAAGAGCGATATCTACTTCCAAAATTGCACTCTATACAATTTTAAATGTCAATTACTAAGGACGACCTAAGAACTATCCCTACAAGATTTTTGAAGCACTCTTCGAATCTATGACGGAATGGCAACCGAAAGACGGACTTGCCTCGAGAAGAATTTTCTCTCTTCTGCAGGAAACAGCGCCTGAAAGTGAAATCGTACCCTATAGAATTTTACGCCCGTTTCACCCACAGTAATAAATCTATGTTTTCTGAAACGATCTTCTATTTGATCTTGATTTAGCGTCATTTGCCGAAAAAATATCGACCCAAATCACAGTGGAATAATCACATATTCTAATCACATGGAAAATGTTAGTTTTAAAACCTGCTTTGACCCATAGAACCCACATTTATTAAAACTTTGTGAATTTTTCCAGAAGCCTCAAAGATCTCCGAGTTATAGCAGTTTGCTTGCGGGTACGGCGTTCTCTGACATGATCGAATGCAATTGAAGGACGGACGGACTTTTCGCGGAAAAAACCTTTCTGCTTTCTGAAGGAAAGAACGACAGAGAGTGGAACTGTGCCATGTAAAATTTTAAGTCGTGTCTACTATACAGGAAAAACTAAGCTTCTCCGTTGTGATGACAATATAATTAGGATGGATCGTAACCAAAATTCTCGTTTTCCATGAAAAAAATATTTTTTAGCCGAAGCAGACCACCCATAAAATTCTGCCACAAAAATTTCCCAGTTTTGGTCAATGCACAGCGAAAAATTCATGATTTTCTGGATCGAACAGGACGTTGCACCGACGTTATCGGAGCATAAACTTGAGACTAACCGGAGACTGCTCTAGCTTTTCGAGAACTAGAAAAAACGCTTTCCCACCATGTAAAAACCATTTTCAAAAAAGGGTTCTTTATGCGTGGCGGACAGTTCAATTTTTGAGCGAAAGAAATTGAAGTGACTACACAAAAATGCTCATAACTCGGTAAGTTTTTCGAAGTTTCAAAATTCCGGCAGCTCTTCAGAAACTAGAAGAATAGTCCTTTCTCGCTATATAAGAGTCAATTTCCAAAAAAGGAGTCTTCATACGCGGCAAGAGGGGTGTAATTTTTGGTCCATTTCGCGAAAATACGTACCGAAAATCGAACCCCCTTCCCTGCCCCGCATGAAGACCCCTTTCTTGAAAATGAGTTCTTGTATGGTTAGAGAGCATATTTGCTCTATTTTTTGATGGTCGAGCGGGATTTTTGATTTTCGGAAAATTAACCGAGATATGATCAATTTTCGGAAGTCGTGAACTGAATCTCGGATCGACCGTTCACCGTCGTCATCGAAGTGATCTCACAAAAATATACATAACAGCTAGTTTTTTGAAATTCAAAAATTCCTCTAGCTTATCGAAAAGTAGAGGAAAAGCGCTTCTTTATGATTACAAAAAAGCTTTATAAACAGGGATCTTCATGCGGGACGGGAAGGGTTCGATTTGTTGTCGATTTTTGCCGAAAATCGACCAGAAATCGAACCCCCCCCCTGCCCCGTATGAAGACCCTTTTTTGGAAAGTGATTCTTATATGGTATGAAAGCAAATTTTCTCTAATGATGGCTGAGCTCGGCCATCAAAAAATAGAGCAAATATGCTCTCTAACCATGTAAGAACTCATTTCCAAGAAAGGGGTCTTCTTTTGGGGCGGGGGGGGGTTCGATTTTCGGTACGTATTTTTGCGAAATGGACCAGAAATTGGACCCCTCTTGCCGCCTCTTTTCTTGGAAGTTGATTCTTATATAGCGAGAAAGGACTATTCTTCTAGTTTCTGAAAGCTAGAGGAATTTTGAAACTTCGAAAAACTTACCGAGTTATGAGCATTTTTGTGTAGTCACTTCAATTTTTTCGCTCAAAAATTGAACCGATCGCCGCGCATGAAGAACTCTTTTTTGAAAACGCTCTTTATGTGATGGGAAAGCGTCTTTCCTCTGGTTTTCGAAAAGTTAAAGTATTCTCCGAATTTCAAAACACTTACCGAGTTATGAACCTTTTTGTGAACGTTCAAGTTTATGCTCCGATGACGCTGGTGCAAAGTCGACCGGAGGGCGATTCATCTTGTTCGATCCAAAAAACATGATTTTTTTCACTGTGCGTTGACGAATACTGGGAAGTTTTGTGGCGCAATTTTATTCGTATGGGTGGTCTGCTTCGGCTAAAAAATAATTTTTTTCATGAAAAACGAGAATTTTGCTTACGATCCATCCTAATCATATCATCATTGCAGTTCCGTCTTCGCTGCAGAAAATCATATTTTTCGCTCTATCATGCACAGAACTTGGGTTTATGTAGCTTCATTTTCGTTTTTTATGACGTTTTCTTAGGAAGAGAGAACATTATTTCCATAGGGAAGTCCATCGTCCATCCTTCGTTTTCCCGTTCCATAATCGATTCGATGAACGCTTCAAAAAAAATTTATAAGGAAAGCACTTAAGTCGTCGTCAGAAAGTAATACTTAACATTTTATATAACACAATTTCAGAGCACAATTTCAGATGCAAACGTCGCTCCTTCAGGTAGAAGAATGTTCCGTATCCATGCTGAAAAAAACTGCATAAATTGAACAGTGATGGTTGGAAGACTGCTACCAGAAAATCTTTATTTTAAAGTGTTGAAAATAGCATTCAAAATCTTCAAGAATTTTATTGTGTTTTGAAAAGATGTATTGTTCAGGGAACTCATTGTTCTCTTAAGTGCCGAAGCCGCACCTGAAAAGAAGAATCTATTAAAGAGTTCAAACTGCACAAGAAACCTTGAAAAATCAAGAAATACAAGAAATAGAACAGTGGAAGAGAGAGGGAGAGAGTCGTACGAATTCTGCTTCTGAGGGAGGGGTCGTAAATTTCCAGCAAAAATCGAACCCCACGCTTGACCCTGAGCGGGGAGGAATAACCGCGATCCAGATCAGGCTCAAGCGTGGGGTGCGACAATCGCAGGGGGTCGTACTTGAGCTCAAGGTGGGGATGGGGGAGGGGCTGTACTTCGACATGATTCCGAAGGAAAAAATTTCTTGGTGGAATGGTTCTTTTGCAAATATTGTAAGAAGAGGTCTGTAAATAATGAAAAATAATTGTTATTATTCAATTAATAAAGTTTAAAGCAAATAAATCGATTAAAAGAAGATTTTTTAGGCATGGCGACGACATGGCAACACCCTGAGCACCGCTTCTTCTACGGAAAGAGGACGTCATTTCTGTTAGAATCTAATAAAAATTTAAATAGTTGCTGTTTTAGTTGTTGTATATAGATCTCACCAAAAGTTAAGTTTCAATTTGCAGCAGGAAAAAATCAAGCCCCTCCTAAGCAACCTTTCATCCAATCAGGAGGAGTGATTTTCCTGGAATTTTTCTTGAAATTTTTCAAAAGCAAAATGCTTTTTAAACAAGGCTACCACTATAGCTGAAACCAGAGTTTACAGCAGCACAGATTTTATTTAAGTTTTTCTTGTTCAGAAAAAATTAAGTCTTACCTATGCGGTCTTCCTTGCGATCAGGTGAGGTCGTGCTCAATTTTTTCAAAAATAAAGTTTTTCCTGGACGAAACGATTTCTAAAGCTGGCATATAGCTTTAGAAAACGATAATTTTTATTATATGTATATATTCTAGAATCCATCCTTTTCTAAGCACTTTTCCTTGTGATCAGGTGAGGTCATGCCCATTTTTTTTCAAAAATAAAGATCTAGAAAAAAATCTTAATTTTTTTCAAAAATGAAGATTTTTTCTCTAGAGATCGTTCAGTTTAGGTAGTTTTTCTACCTGAACGGAACGATCTTTAGAGCTGAACTGTAGCTTTAGAAAACAATAATTTCTATTTTAGGATCTATCCTAGTCCGGGGGTGGCCACATAAGTAAAACTATTGTAGGTGACAAACCCACTTAAGGCTTACCGAGCGGCCTCTGCGGAACAACACGGACCTAAACAAGAAAAGCCACAAAGAAAAAAAGAAAAAATTACATTTGTTGCGGTTATAAGCAGGCAAAGTGGTGTGAACTCATCACCATGTTAGGTCCTGGTTATGACATGTCAGGCGGCGGTCAGCACGCGGCATGACTCTGTTCCGTCGCTCTTTGCCCGCCGTGACGGTTGTAAACCGCGGCGATTTTTTATTTTTTGTAGGTATGTTTGTTTGTTTTTGGTTTCTTATATGCTCCAACTTGTTCTCTAGGAACCGCTCGGTAAGTCTCAATTCATTTTGTTACCTACTTTTTAGTTATGTGGCCCCCCGGACTAGGATAGATCACTATTTTATATATTCTAGAATTCGCCCTTTCCTAAAGGATTCTCCCTGTGATTAGGTGAGGTCATGCTCAATTTTTCAAAAATATAATGCTTATTTTTTAAATAAAGTTTTTTCTTGGACGGAACGATCTCTAAAGCTAGCATGTAGCTTTAGAAAACAATAATTTTTATTTTATATACATTCTAGAATCCGCCCTTTCCTAATCGTGATACAGACAAAGTGCCTGTGTAGTGAATCGCGGTGTCTTTCTCCATGGTTATGAGCACGCAATCGAAATCCAATTGAAGACGTACCCTTTCCTCCAAAACAAGAGTTCCACCCGAAAACGTTATCATATGCCCACTGCTTGCTTGCCTCTCCACGTCCATCAGTTCGTCTTGCCTCCAAAATTCATCCTTGGCTCGCTCAGAGCAGCCGGTCTATGGAGCATAAAGGATAAAGGATAAAGGACGGCGTTACTCAATCCCTTCTGGGATGCGCCAGCGCATTCTACTTCTACGGGATGTCGTGGAGGCGACATGAATGCGTATTTGGCCATACAATGACTTGCGGTGGCCAGCCGATGAACAAGTCAGCGCTTTATCCTTCCCAGACAAGTCTGGTACCAATTCACCGACCCCGGAGGGATGGAAGGCTTGGTTGGCCTGGGCGGGAAACCCGAACCAGGAACCTGGTATCGGGTGCACGCGACAGTCGCGCCTCCTGCGACTGCGCCACACGCGCCTATGGAGCATATGCAGAGAAAAGATGATACCACCGCCGTTCTGCAGCGATTACGACCCTTCATCAAGCGGTCATTGAAACGTTCCACGCTTGCAACTGCGTCTCGGAACCGTTCGGAGACGATTATGCCAACACCGCTGGTGGTCCTGGGACTGCCACACGAGCGGCTTTATAGCCTCGGCCTATGTCCCTTGACTTGCTACAGGACCACCTCGTCTCCTGCACCGCACAAAAGTTAATATTTTTTCACTCGAGTGCCTCTGCCAACTCAAAGGAGCGGCTCGATACCACATTCAGCGTTGCCACGCGGGTCTTGCTTACGTTGCGGGACTTATGGACTGGCTCAGTTTCTATCCGATGCCGTCCTCACATCAGGGACCCGCGCATACTTTTCACTTCGATAAGTCTATATAATACGAAGAAAAGCTTGGTAACAAACAAAAAGGAAGAAATCTGCACGATGAAAAAACGACTGCAGGAAGTTGCGCAGATCTTCGTACCTCCACCAGAAGTAGGCCGTGTTGCGCACAGTAATCCCTTTGCGGCATCTTGCGCCGTCAAAGGCCGCAAGCCTCATCATGGCGGACTCTATTTTCGGCCTTAGGCAGTGTTCCGTTGTAGTGCTGACGTCAGCACTAATGCAGTTTTCGTGTTGTGCTCAACGTCACGCGCAACGATAACTGGCGACGGAATCTTGGATCCACCTCCTCTGCCATCGCCATCACTCCATGCGTAATCCGCGTCGCGGCGTCCGATATACTAAACCCGCTCTCGGATATGTCACAAGCAGATGTGCACGTTTAACGGCTAAGGATTTCACGAATTTAACTAATTAATGGCATTTAAATTACATTTCCGACTTAACGACTTAACGGAAATTTTTAGAATTTTAACGGGATTTTTAACGGACATTTTTTCTTAGAATGCTTATCACTTTTCCCTCAGTCTTCTCTAATATTGCAGGCCTCATCCTCCCAATTAGGACTGTTCCTGAAAAACTATTGAAATCAGCAAGAATATTTTGATTTTTAATGTTATTCTCATGCCTTCTATGACGCATTTGAATTTTTGGAAATAATGTAATTGGAGCTAGAAAAGTTCTTAGTCGAGCCGCCAAGCAACTCTACAAATCCGCAAAGTTAGTGGTCTAACCTCCCCGTAAGATATGCTTATCCACACTTGGCGCTGCTTATTCCAGAACCAGTGTTCCGATACGCCTAACGGCGTCTCTCGCACTTGCGCGCTTCGCGCGACCTTGCAATACCACTAATCTACGGAAAGGCCTTTGGTATACTGCCGCGTCACACAGACGACGGGTCGTGCTGTGAGTGCAAAACCAATTTTTGTGAAACTTAAATTATTGCTGCTTATTTTCGCATAAATTCGTTCTTCATTCCGTAAGTTCACCATAGGCGTTCTCACGTTGGGCAACGTGTTCGGCACGTCTACTGAGTCGCCAGGCACGTTGCGCAACTACAACCCTCCCCCCCCCCCCACCCCCTCACTTTCCCTCAACACACTCCTATAAGACTCCTATAAAAACAAACAAACACACGAGCATACGGACAAACGTCGGTTCTCGCTTAGGATAGGATCTAAAATGTAAACTGTTTGCACCCCATCCTACGAACGAAGAAACAATGAGTAAACGGCGGGGGGGGGTGTAGTTGTATAACGTGCCTGGCGGCTCAGCAGACGTTCGACTACGTGTTCGGCACGTCTACTGAATTGCCAGACACGTTGCACAACTATACTCTCCCCCCCCCCCCCGTCCCACGCTTTCCCCAACACACTCTTCCAGCGGCGCATCTCCACGCGCGTTTGGCGAGGTGTTCGGCACGCCTACTGAATCGCCATGTACGTTAGGCAACGTGTTCGGAACGTCTACTGAGTCGCCAAACACATCCAACAACTACATCCATTCCCCAGCCCAACACACTAACCCTAACACACTCCTCCAACCAACGCACAAAGGCCTACCGGTCGCCAAACGTGTGGTTGAGGGCTTTGCCACCAAACCCCGCAATAGAACCGGACCTTCTTCACTGGAACCCTTTTACAGGTTTGCAGGTCGCACCTTAAATGGTTCCCCGTTCACTGTTCCTCTTTACTGGTACCGCTTACTTAACCCCCCACCCCCCCATTTTAGTGGTCCCGCTCTACCTGTTCCCCCTTCAATGATCCCGCCTTTACTGGGCCCCTCTATGCTGGAGAAAAAATACTGGTTCGCTCTTACTGGTCCCCCTCACTGGACCTCCTCCCTTCACTGACCCCCCCCCCCCCACTACTGGCCTCTATTTGCTGGTCTCCCTTTCCTGGACCCCCCCTCCTCCTCACGGGCTCCCCATTACGGGTCTATCCCCTTTACTGGTCCCCTTAACTGGTCCTCCATTACTGGCCCCCACCTCACTGGTTCCCTTTACGGATCCTCCTTCACTGTCAGGGCGTCTATGACACGTCTTTTGCACACCGACAAACGTGGCACAATTCTGTAGCCCGACACATGTTGGACGATAATGAGAACTGACTTTACTGACCCAGGTGACACCCCTTCTGAACCCTGACGCCCGTTGCAGGACCTCGATGACACCTCTTCTGAACCCGCAGCTCCTTAGCGCGACATCGGTGACACCACTCCTCAACCCGAATGTCCTGCGGGACATCGGTGACACGTCTTCTGAACCCAGACACATGTTGATCCACCTCGTTGACACCTCTTCTAAACCCGGATGCATGTTAAAGAAGGTGGGGACATCTCTTCCCAACCCGCACTTCCTTTGCGCGACATCGGTGACATGTCGTCTGAACATGGACGCCTGTCGACAACTACAACAGTTGACAACTTGTGACAACAACAACACGCCCTCCCCCCCCCTTCCCCATACTTCCTCCCAACACACTCCTTGAGCACTTCTGTGCAAAGAAACACACACTCACTCACAGACAAACGACCGTCCTCGCTTATCCTACTATATATAAAAGAGTAGGCGGTTGTGTCTGTCCGTCCGTCTGTCCGTCCGTCTGTCCATCTGGGCTTTCATAAACGTCAAGTACTGGCCATCCGGGTTCAGGAGAGATGTCACCTGTTAAGAGGGGTCAGAAGACGTGTCGCCGATGTCACGCAAAGGCCGTCTAAGTTTCGAACATGTGTCATCGACGTCGTGAAA
>CANDYH010000363.1:0-39721 GCA_947396885.1 Heligmosomoides polygyrus polygyrus | reverse complement strand
CCACCAGCTCGTAAGGCAACCACTGATCTCGAGCAAACCCAGTGTCTCCCCTTAGTGTCTCCCCTTACGGTCCTATGTTGGCTGCAGCCCCGGGCTGGAAGGATACAATTCAGGTGGGACGGAACGGATGGACCCGGGAATGCTCAGTTCAGGAGTGGCACTTCACGGCATGGGACCATAACCTCCCCGGGGTACTTAGCTTTGGCAGCTTCGGGTGCACCATGGAGCAGGTTGAGGTCCCACGTGTAAACGGCACAGCCGCTGCACTGGGGCCATCGACTTGCAACAGGAGTACAAGGAGAAGATACGAGCACCATCAGGGACGAGCTCGATACTGTGAGAGGTCCTAGATTCTGAGGGTGCATGGTCAGGAGATGGATCGTAGAAAACTATCCAGGCTGTTGCAGCGAAAAGATGAGGTGAGCGGCTTCATAAAGAACCTTTCGCGTTTACATTTTGCAAATCAAGAAATATGGGTGATTTTTTCCAGAAAGAATTCCGTTATTCAGGAAGTTCTGGCGATAATTTGTTGACTATTAAGCCTGTCATCTCGTCTGGCGAAGGATACTGGTCTATGAACAGTCAAAGGTGCTTTTTTAACGTCAGCTACAGCATTCGCTCTCCGATTCACTTACTGCAGCTCTAAAATTGTAGCCGCTCCCCTTTAATGGGGCTGTCAATGGTTGGTAATCGGTTATCACCATCGCAGGCAAAATCTCAAAGTAAACTTAAAGCCATTCTTCTAGCCAAAAGGCTATAACCTTTGTAAAATTTCAAAAAATGTTCACTTTTTAGGAGGCTGAAAAATAAATCGTAATAAATTGTTGAATGTAGCGATTTTTTTAAATCGAGAATTCAATCATTCCTTTATGGAGTGTCTTGTTTAAATTGAAGGTCGACCCTGTTATGATTTGGAGGCCATCCAGTTTGATTTCGAAAACGTTTAGATTACACTGAGAAAGTCGAATTGTACGCGGAAATGGTATATACAGTAGGGAATGGTCCTACCCTCCATTGCTCTTTGTAGGGCAATAGAAGTCTTAACTTGTTCCAGAAACTTTTGACTACAGATCGATCAGCTGCGCTATTGTTCGTATGGAATTGCCCCAGCATCGGGCGAGATTTCTCGATCTAGTGGTGAGTTCTACTACTTCATTCCAAACATGTGAATACGACCTGTTCTTATGAATCTAGGCCGCTCGTTTTCAGGTGGCCAGTGGCTTCAGTGATGTCACATTTGTGGATGATTCAGTTTCTAAAGTAAGTGTTACATATGATAAAGGTAGTCTTGTACTGCGGTTGCTTCTATTGCTTTAGGCAACAAGCAAAGTCATCCAGTCATACACAGCGGAGTCATCGATAGGTCCACTTACGGTTGTTTCCCTTTGCCGAACTCTCTATACGGGAACACTGACGACAACATGAGGGAACTTGACGGCAAGTATATAGGAGCAGCAGCGTGCTTGTCACTCATTTTGACACATTTATTTTTTTACGCACGGTATTGGTATACAGCGCGGAATAGCTTGTGCGGTTGGTTCTACTAAAATGCAGCTTTATTGGCCGCCTTCCTTCTTCGGTATTTGCCTTGTCAGTTACTTTAGTGGCGCAATCACAACGCATGACACACCGAACTTTGTATGTTTATTGCACTGCAAAATAAGATAAAATTGAGCCACTTCTGCGGCTGAAATTAATAACAAGTAAACTTTTTTGAGGACACTTTGTATTGAGCCTTGAGGATAATTTTTTTAGTTAACAATTGCTTTGAATTCCTCAAGACTGAAATTTGTCGATGTGGGAGAGTAACAAATGAGAGCGAGTGTGCAGTAGAGGAACCGAACAAATATTTATACCGTGGTACCACCCCAATTCGAATGGGGAAGCGGAGCAATTTGTCTAGACGTTTAAGAGCATACTGTATAAAGGATTGAAGAGGATCGAATAAGACCGAAGAAAACGCAGTGTGGGATCTTCTGTTTGAATATCGAGTAACCCCACACGTAGCAACTGGGAAATCGCCAGCAGAAATGCTACTAGGGCGTAACCGTAGAACAACGCTGGACTTGATTCGATCTAAAAATGAGAATTTTATGAATAAATGTGCAGTGAATATGAAGGCGCAGTATGATAGAGGTAAAAAGGAGCGGAAATATAGAGTTTGACAGGAAGTACACGTGCGAAACTATAGTAACACAGGTGGCAGGTGGATCCCTGGAATAATTATAAAGACTTGTGGAACAAGTACTTATGAAGTGACATTGGAACTGGACAGCACAAGCTGACCAGATAAAGGAACGTGTTATCCCATGGGAAGAGGTGGAGGACTATCAATTAAGGAAGATGGAAAATAAAGAAGGAAAAGGCTTACTGAGGGCGGAAAGGCCGTGGAAACAGAGAAAGTGCGTAGATCGAACCGCAAACGGAGGGAAACAGCGAAAGAAAGAATATGTGCAGAATTAAAAGATATGAAGAATTAATAGATTGCGATGGAAGTGATACCGAAGAATGGAGATAGGCAGGGGTATATAAGAAGGCCGGTCGGGTACGATGACATTTCCATGTGGAGCTCTGGATCGACGCCTTCCATCGTCGGAGGGGGGGGGGGGGGGGACGGGGCGGTGGGGCGCCCAGGATGCAGGGGTATTGGTGAGCGGGAAGAGACCGCGAAAGATCCCACCATAGTCGTTAAAAATGTATTCTGGTTTGAGGCAAATAAATTAAATAAATGTTGCGAAAGATGTTGTTCGAAGATGAATTGAAATGAGGATGGAGGAAGTAGGGGGTGTCCGAACTTCCATCCTGGGGCGCCCTGAGTGACCGGAATGGTCACTACGGGGGGATGTGGGGGAGTAAGGAATGAGAGCGGGTGTGGTTGAGAGAAGAGTGATAGGATGAGGGAAGGAGGATAAGAAGTAGACCGGCGTATATAAGGGAACAGCTCGAGTAATCATTTTACTCCTCGTTGTTCTGTTCTGTACTGAGGTCACAACTGTGAAAAGTGTCCGATTTAAGCTAGAAGTTATATTGTAATAATATTCAAGGGCTCAACCCACTTGTGACTTATACGTACACCACAGAAATGCACGATGTGATTACTGTTTACTTTGAAAAACAATGATATTCGATAACGGACACAATTGAAAGGCGCAATCCGGACGTCGGCTCAGGACAGGAGATGTCCACGAGGGAGCCGGCAGGGGCAGGTGTAAGAGCAGAAGTGGGCGCTTATGTGATAAGGCGGCCTCCTTTTATACGGTTGATATGGCAAGGATCATCGATCTGGCGCACTTCTCCGCGCGGTGATCTCTTGCACCTCTTAGGCCCCTAGGTGGGTCCTCTCGATATGCATTCCCTTCTCGTAAAGTCCTCGATGTTGAGTGCATTTGCTGTAGCCGCGCGCCTATCGCATGGTTTCTTACCGCCTCAAACACATCTTCTGGTAATGCGGTACCTACATAATTACCAAAGTGCTGAGCCTCAATAAAAAAATACTTGTCATCGATTACAGTACTAGTTGCAGTGGTATACACTGGTTCAACACTACTGAGGCTAAGGATAGCATCATTAAAGGTTTTCCATAGCTCGACGACTCCTATCCATTTTCTTGGTTTCTCCACGTAATACGTGAGCACGCAGTTGCGATCAGGCCTCCTTTTTCCAAGTAATCAACTTCGTAATCAACTTGTTGAAGATTTCATCCTGGACCTGCGAGTATAGCGACCAAATTATGACTCACGCACGTGAAGTCTTCCACTCCTCGAGAACATCAATGAGCCCAACGGCTTTGGTGCGATGCCACCAAGGAGTTCATCTCGTTCTATCGGATTTGTGTTCTCGAATGTGGCATGCCCGATTGAGCCAGTTTTCCTTGGTCGGATTCTCTAAGCATGGTCCTCCATTTATTTATTTGTACGTAAGCTATCACGCAGGTTAAAACAAAAACAAAAAAGAACATTTTATTTATTTATTTATTTATTTAGGCTGACGGTACCAGACGACCCTCCGGTGTGAGTGGCGGTGACGTGACTGTCGGTGGCGTAGCCCGGTTCCGCTATCTTGCAGCAGGGGTTGCTATCGGTAGAAGGGCGTCGTCGTCCAGGGTACGGATTGGGTGCAACCCGACATCTCCCTTCCCACAGTAAGCTCATCCTCGAGCTTAAGAGCATCGTGTTGTCGGTCGATAATCCTCCGAGATAAAGAAGTGTCAAATATACAGCAAAAGGATACAGGAACTACATATTAGTCACGCTATAGCTTAGGCTATATGGTGAGTTATTGACCGAGAGAGGAACGTGTGAAATTGTGGTCTGCGGTTAATTTACCGGACGGTATTCGATGAGGATGAATGAATGAGGTCCGCACAATCATTGAGAACAAGCTCGTCCTCGAGCTTGCCTAGGAGGTAGTGGAAGAATCGGACAAAGTATCGGAGACGAAGTTGAAGTTTTTCGTCTCGAAAGATAGGCACGTGGGGTATGGTGATGAAAGGATTGAAGTGAAGATGAAGAGGTTTTAAGCCTTTCGTATTCATTATGGGGTTGATGAAGAAGATTACGACAAATTCGGTACCATATTCGGTACAGCACACGATTTACTAGGTCATACATAACTCAGTATCTTATTCGGTACAGCACATAATTTAATAGGTGATACATAATTCAGTACCTTATTCGGTACAGTACACAATTTAATAGGTCATACATATCTATTGTTATAATGAAGGCATGAAATGGACGTGAAATATGATAAAAATTAGGGTTGCAAAGGTTTGAAAAATATGAAGTGCTCATTATCATGCACACGTGTGCGAGCGAGAGGAATGTGGAAGAGGTGTTATTAATGCACCATTGAGAATAAATTACTTTATTACATTATTAATACAGTTAGAACTCAGTTGCATTTTTGAGAGAAAAATTATTTCACATGTTATGAAATCAACTTATTCACATTTGTTTAGCGCAAGCTTTATACTAACGATTTGTTAAGTGTCCGCGTTAGGATTTTAAAACTAGTTCGGTTGACACAGGGGCGAGTTTTACAAAGAGAAAAGTAATAGCGCGAATTGGAAATTCTTCGAAGTGCCCATTCAAAGAATTTGGTGTATAATTTTGAGCGAAGCAGCGTAAATGATTTGAAGTAAACTCACAATACACTGATCTAAGCACCTTTTGGGGTAAGATCGGTGTCTATAGTCCATAGGTTGCCCTGCTGAAGTGTATTTCTTCTGTAATCGCGGTGAACGTCGCATGGGTTGTTCCGTGGGGTCCGGTGCTTCTTTTGAGCTTTCCAAAATAGGGGCTGATGCCGTAGGAGAAGTACTGACTACCTTGGAACGTGGAGAATGTAACTTCAACCGGTTCATATGCACTGTTTGTAGGTTTTGGCGAACCACAAGATCTTGAATCGTCACAATGGGTCGATCAAGTACTTCGACACTGAACGGGCCTTTCCACTGATTGGTTATTTTGGGACGCACAGTGTCGTCTCGCAAATGTACTAGTACCAGTGGAAAGCTCCGTTGGGCATACCTTATAGAATTGATCGTATCCCGCCTTGTATAGTTTCGTTTCGTTTCTCTGCAATTTGGCGTCCTATTGCTATGATGCGGTCTTTTAGACCAGCAGTGAATTGGTCCGTGAAGTTGTCAGTGGTGAATACGAGTGTGGACGGCAAGTTATGGTCGATATCACACCATGTAATCGGGTTCCGTCCATGTTTCCCAAGAATGGGCTATATCCTGTAGTTGAACTTTTACTGCAATTATAGGCAAACACAAGGAAGCCTGACCACAGATCTCTGGCTTCTAAGCAATATAAAGTTAGGGAGTCATGAACAACCTTAACTATTCGCTCCATCTGATCATTAGCCTTATGGTTATAGCTTGTGGTAGACTTGTTTAAAATACCAAGAGTGTTGTTGATTTTTACAAAGATATCGCTAGTGTAATTTGAGCCCCGATCCGAAACTAGCTCATTCGGAATATCGTGCTTGGATACAACATCACTTGTTATAGCTTTAACGACTAGTTCCGTCGTTTGATTGAGAGTAGTACAAATTACAAACTTGCTGAAAGTGGATGCAGATATAGATATAAACCTATTTCCGTTTATACACTGAGGAAGAGGTCCGATTATGTCCGTATAGATACGTTCAAAAGGTCTTTGGAGGGTAGGAAAACTTCCCAATTCTTCGCGTATGATGTTTCCCGAAGGGGTTTTGTCTTTTTGACAATTAAGTAGAAAGCAAACTAAGAGAAGGTGAAAGGGTGAGTGAACAAGATATTGTCCGTTTCGACCCTAACCCTTAGACGGACAATAACAAAAATAAACGAAATATCAAGTCAGTCCCGGGTCTCCTCAGTAAGGAAGACTGACTTTATAAGTATGTGTTAAGGAACTAACCTGTGTTTTAGGATATGATCCACTAAAACCTTCAGAGAAGTCCATGCACCACAACAGATAAATCACTAATACTAGAAATCACCAATTAGTACAACCTGCAAACAACTACCAAGTTGCGCGTCAAAGTAACACCAATCACCGTGGAAAACTCGACGAAAACGAACGAAACTGCGAAAACTAAACTGTGAGGCAAACAACGAACAAAGGCTCAAAGCAAATAATGAGCGTTAACTGGAGCGTTGGCCTTAAATCGTCTCAGCGAACGTTCCAGAGACTCAACACTCCTTCCCAAATCAATCGAAACAGGCGAGACAGTGGGCCGTGCAGCAATCCCGCGAACAATACGCCCCACACCACACACCGCCTCCCCGGCGCCCAGTTGCGACAAGGCTGGAATGGCCAGAAACTCCACCACTCCATCCAAATTAATCGTAATAGGCGAGACAGTGGGCCGTGAAGCAAACCAGCAAACAATACGCCCCACACTGCACACCGTCTCCCTGGTGCCTAGTTGTGACAAGGCTGGAATGGCCAGAGACTAAACCAATCCCTCCAAATCAATCGAAATAGGCGAGACAGTGGGCTGGGAAGCAAACCCGCGTACAATACGCCCCACACTTCACTCCGTCTCCACGGCGCCTAGTTGCGTCAACTCAGACATGGCGCAGTGTGCTGCGCATAAGCTTAGGAACTCCAAAAGAGACATTAGAGGCCACACAAGGCACTAATATAGTTGTGAGTTCTTAAGGAGGTGCCAGCACATTATTATTTGCACTGTTGAGCCTGCTAAATAAAGGCAGAGTGTACAATGGGTAAAAGCACTGCATCAAACGTTAGCTAGACAATAAGGCCCCTGGACCGGAGTGCCTGCCTTTAACACACGCCGTGTAACAGTCGGGAGACAGAGACTTGTAGCTAGGTATGTGTAACATATTGTAGAGTTGTGAAACGGTCACCATTTGGTGAATTTAAACCTGGTGTATTTTTAATCTAATTTAAATTTGCCTTTATGTAAATTAAGGTTATACTTGTATATTATGAATTTGTTTCTATTAATGCATTTAGATAGAGAGTGGTCAAAATCTTTAGGGGTATATCCATTGTCTATTAATATTGAGTAAAGCATCCTTAACTTAGTTGTAAAGTCTTGTAACAGACTGCAGGTACGTGCTATTCGTAACATTTCTGTATAAATTGTCGCTTGTTTAGTTCTATCACTGATATATGAACTTGAATTAGGAAGCCTGAGAACCTTAAAATTATAGTCATCAGTTTTATTATACATACTTGTAAATATTTTGTCATTATGTACCCATATGTTTAGATCTAGATAACAACATTTTAATTCATTCCTATGTGTTATTTCGAGTGATAATGTGTTTTTATAAACCCTATTCAACATATCAGCAATGACATTATCATGTGTATTATTTATTATCAACAGGTCATCCATATACCTAAATGGTTTAAACAGTATGTTATAAATGTAATTATTAATGGAATATTCGTATTCAAAATATGACATTGTGAGATCGGCTAATAGGGGACTAAAGTTGCCTCCTTGCGGTACTCCTATTTTTTGTTTGAATGTTATACCTGCAAATTGACAAAAACTGTTGTTAAGCAAGAAGTCGACTAAGTAGATTAGATCTTGCTTTGTGTAATATTTAAATTTACTATTTTCACATTTGTCTGTGTAAAATATTTTATCAGTAAATTCATTAACAGCTAAGTATTTTTTGTTAGCGTTATTGTAACATAGTTTGACAACCTCACTAATGTTACTAATAATGCATTTGTGTGGAATGTTGGTGAACATATTGGTGAAGTCTGCAGAATAGACCTTGAGTGATTTTTCTCGTATATTGTAAAGTTGTTCGCTTATATTGATGTCGTCAATAGACCAATAACCTATAAAATTAGCATTTCTAGATTTAATTGCTTCGTTATATTTTCTGAAATGTTTTTTGATGAACTTGAAAATTCTATTTAACTCTATTGCAATGGGCTTAACCGAGCTATTATACGCACCAGTGATAAATCTAAATTTAATAGGATTCTTATGTAGTTTAGGTAAACAGTAAATGTATGGTATTACTGCTTCTTTTGTTTTAAAACCATTTATTGCACAAGTATTATTATGATATTCCAGTAATTTAGAGACGTTAATATTATTGCATAATTCGTATGTGTCATTATTATTTGTGTTGTTCTCTTTTGTAAATATTCCCATTTCTTTCATTATAATATTAATATACAATTTTTTGCATATGATTCCATAATTATTACTTGCTTTATCTAAAGGGCATATTATGAAATGTTGGTGTATGTAATCTAGATACTTACGATTGTACGTGTAATAGTTATCCTCGTAAATGCAATGCTGTTTGAGAATTGTATGTGTCTTTTTCTTAAATGATTCTTTTAAGTATTTTCTAATTATCTCAGTCTTGTGGTTGTCGAGTTTGTAATTACATTTAAGTTTGGTTGCCACTTTGTTAGTTGTTTCATCTATCCAGTTTATAATATCTTGGTCTTGCACTTTTTTAGGTACTCTGAATTTTGTACCTTTAGCCATCAACTGGCGTAGTCCTCTGTCTCTAATTAAGTCTAAGTTACCAGTTATTACATGTCCAGAATTTTTGTCTCTGTATTTGATGTATTCTGTATTATTGCACAGACAAGATAACTCTTCAAAAGCAAAGGCTTGTTCTTTGGTTAATATTTTTAAACTTTTATTATAGTTATATATATTTTTAGAAATAGGTTTATCGTAAGTGTATACCATAAGACATTTTGTGTATTCGTTGGCATTAATGACATTTTTAATAACAGTACTGTTTATGATATTGTTGAAATTAACTCTATCAAGAAATTTGTGTATATACTTTGTGCTAATTATGAGGTGTTTTTTGTTGTTCAATGTGTCTTTTTTGTTGTAATTATAGCTGCATAGTAAAGCCAATAATCTGCGTTTTTTGGTTAGTTCTAAATCATTTAGAGCGTATGCATCGAAGCTTAGCTTTATAAGTTTATGAATGTTCTTTTTATTAAGAGTTCTGATATATCTATACAATTCAAATGTGCTTGTGTAGTTATATTTGATATTATTAATTACATTATTAATGTCTGTTGGACTCTTATTCTTACGCTTTTTACCTCTTATCCTGTCTTTACGTATTATCGTTAAGCTGTAGTAAGGATGATTAGCTTTGTAAGTTAATGGATTATTTATGTTAGAGATATTGCCATAACCTTTAATATTGTCGTTTAAGCCCAATGGGTAAGCTGTGTTTAATAGTTTAATCCAAAACAATTCTTTATCTTCTAGAATATTTTTATCACTGTTCTCAGGTAGCGAGTCCAGAATTGTAACTTTTATATTACTTTCAAAACATGTAGAGGAAAAATGTTTGTATAGATAGTTATTAACATCCTGTTTGTTTATATGATAAAGATGCTCCTTAATTCTTTTATTAAGTGGCCTAGTTGTGAGCCCTACATATTGCATACCGCATTTTATGCATGTTATGCAGTAAATAACATTTTTACTTTTACAGCTACTATTATCACAGAGATTAGTATATATCTTTAACTTAGTAGTATTACTTGATATAAAACTATCTTTGTTCATTATACTACAAATTCTACAGTTTTGTTCACATTCTTTAATTTTTAAATTGTTACCAAATTCACATAAGACATAAGTTCCGTTGACCTTACTTTTGAAAAATTTGTTACAGAGATAATTATTATACTTATTAGATTGGGTTGTTTTTGCAGACCAAAATCTAAGCTTATGGCAGGTCTAAACCATAAGCAGAGGAAGGAAGCTTTTTGCAGGACTGCTGCAGGGCAGTGGCAAGCCCTATATTGAAAGTGTTAAGAAAGTGTGGAGAAAGAGTTAAGGCTTCTTTGGAGGCGTGGGAGCTATCCCTCCGTTGCCCACTCCCACTTTTATAAACCCCATCAAAAAAGCCCCTATTTTTTGAGAACAAGAGGTATGGCCCTCTTATCAAAGAATGCTTAATGTATTGATTAAGTAAACGGAATGAAGAAGAAATAAAAGTAATGTGTAGTGTTTGAATTAAGGAGGATGGGATAAAGAGGGGGTAAATGCCCCAGGTTTATAAGTAAGGCAACTAAAGTAGGTGGTAACCTTAAATAAATAACTAAATGAATCTATTATTCGAATTATTTATGATCTAGAAGTATATCATATATCGGGTTCCGCATGGAATGAATACCGTACCAACGGGCGCTGCGAAATCATATATAAGTCTTCATAGGATGTTATGTGTACCACTTTGTCTTTTTGTTATACGACCAAGTTGTTGTTAGGTTATCTCTGTTTATAACCCGTGTAGCCTATATGATGTAAACATAGTAATTTAGGTGTAGTTATAAATAATTATAAATGATTTACATAAAATGATATAAAACTGTAGAATTTAGGTGAGAATGAGTGACAATCTTGTCTTTTTGACAAAATGGACATGTATTTACATTTGTTGTGATATCTGTATACAAAGTTGACCAATAATACTTAGCCACTATAATACTATACTAATAAATAATACTTATACTTTACCGTTGCATAGGTTTTTTTGTATTCCTAAATGAGATCCCGTCAATGGATTGTCGTGGTCGTGGTGCGCAGAGATCACGACGTTTTGCATATGGGGTTAGGAATCAACAATTCAGTCGTACGTTGTATAGTATAGACAGTCCTGAGCCCGGATTCATGATTGGTAAGGTTAAGTATGAAAAAGTTTACTCAGTGAAGATAGTGGGTGGAGGATAAGTTTGGTATTCATAAACAGTTTAACAGCCTAGTCATTTCAAGCGAAAAATTCGTTGAGCGGTTTATCCAGTGACATCATTTCGATTCACTTCAAGATTTATTTGTAGACATCTTTTCTAACCAGTAGATTACATAGTTAGTGGAAGCCCTTGAAGAATAATTATTCCTTAAACGCTTATTTGTGGTGAGACATGTGTACTTTTAGCGAAACAGCGTTTGTTAGCCAAAAAATATTAGCAACCGCAGAAAATTTTTACGCGCTTATGGGAAGGAGAAAAGAATCTCGTCTATCACTGTGGTTTACAATGATACAAAGATAATGCAATATACTTGGAGTATGTTATTTCTCCAACTAGAATATATATTTTGATCTTTAAAGTAGGGTGTTTAAACACACTTCGCTTTGACTAACAGCATAAGGCTTATGTTTGGGATCGATTATTATTGTTTTGTTGGTTCAGAGCCAAAAACAATGCAGTTTTGTGTGGAATAGGGTCCTTGACGATTGCATGAAGAACTGCTCACGAATGAACCTCACTAGATAAAACTTACCCACTGATAAGCTTGTTTAGTGAGGAAGATGGGTGAAGGATAGATTTGGTATTCATAAGATTGGGTATTGCTATCACTGGATATTGCCTACATTTCGAACAGATCATATAAATGTTGAAGGGCTAACGAAGATCTTGATGTATTTGAATAAGCTTCGCTCCATATTTTACATATTTAAGTGGTTGTAGCAGCTCCCAATTACCATGGACATATAGGAACTTCTCTAGTCGGAGGAGTGCACGGCTAGAAAAGGGAAACAAACACAAACAGGTGGCTTGCCCAGACCAGAAAATTGAAAACAAAGGGAGGTGACCCCTCGTAGATTCGCTCGTTGTGAATTCTCTGTAAAATGTTCTTTCTATTTTACCCTCCTTGTCAAATAAGTGTCCATTAGGACAGACCCAACATTTAGGCCTATGTGTAGCTTCATTTCGACGTTCGTGCTTGCCTGATGCCGGTAACTTCACGTGCCGGACCAGATAGAAATAAAGGACTCGTCATTATGCAGGTTAAGGGATGGCACATCCCCGTAGTTGCGGATTTCTTCAATGTGCAGCTCAAAGTACACCGTAAGCTGGTTTACCTCGGCTCTGGGATTCAGCTAGATTATGAATCTAAGTAGCAAGAAAGAGAAGTATGAAAAGGTGTCATCACGACAGTGCACGTCCCCCACCTTCCGTTATTGTACGACATACCGCATAATATTTTTGAATTGTAGGAGGGTGTGCGTAAAAAATAGAATTAGCAATTGTCGAGTCGTAGCGTTTTCTTTCCTTTGCTCGATAATTAGATATAATATCATGTATGTATATGTAATAGAATATATAGTAGTATATATAATAGCACACATATAATAGAGTATATAGTAGCATATATATAGTGTATATAATAGATATAATTAGAAATAGATAATGAGATAGATAATTTAAAGAACTGCGTTTGAGGAAAACGAAGAGATTGGCCAGGCTTATTCTTAAGCTGGAGACGTTATTCTGGCGGATCAGGTCGAGAAAGATAGGACTGTTCCAGAGTTTATTATTGGACGATATTTCGCATAACATTTTTAAATTGTGTATAATAAACAATTGTTCCCAGATGTAATTGATTCAGATATACTGTGATTTGGGTCTAAAGTCGAAATCGTGGAAAAGAATGGGATTAAAAGCAAAATCGGCAGCGCTATTCTGTTTGGTAAGGGCTCTACCCCATCTCTAGAGTCGAGTAGAGTTTTTCATTACCCTTTACTCTAAATCGGTTTTCATGAACACTGAGTAGCGCATAAAATTTTGCCCCTCACCCTCGTCGACCTCTATATAGTTGCTTATCAGTTTGGAATGAACGGTGATAATGGCTATCAATCGCTAAATAATAAAATTCTACCCTGCCTTCACCCACCGCTTCACTCTCGTGAATCATAGGAAATCTCAAATTTCTATCCACTACCCACATAACCCAGGGTAAACTCAATCATGAATCCAGCCTCTGAAAGACATGGTATTTATCAATGGTGTTCTGAAATTTCTTAAGTGGTTTATCAACCATTCTTTGAAAAAATCTTAATAGACCACTACATTCGGAATCTTCCTGAGCTTTTCTAATGTCTTCCAAAATGGGTAACAGGTATTTGTGAATCGCGCAAACTTTGTTAATTGGGTAGCAACTAAGAAAATCACACAAAGTATTGTGTTTCCCTGCTCGATATTCTATAGTAATATCGAACGCTTGTGTTGAAATCCGGTATTTGGCCAGGCGGCCTACCACATCTGAACTGTGCATCAAAGTTAAGGGGTGTTCAGCGTCAGTTTTTTTATTTTTAATGAAGCAGACATGCACCTACTCCCGTGATGGATGCGTCGGTGTGGATTACATATGGGCGACCAAAATATGGCGACACTGGAGCTTGGACAAGCGCCTGTATTAGGTCCGAAAACGAAGTTTGTGATCTTTGGTCCACACAAAGGGGGTGTTCTTACATAGAAGAGCGTTTAGTGGTTCTTCGATGATTGCAAAGCGCGGCATAAACGGACGAAAATACGAAGCTGCGCCTATGAAAGATTTAACAGCTCTCGCGTTCGTGAATTGGGATATCTGCGCGATACTAGATACCTTTTCTGGGTTTGGTCTAGTAGATCCAGATTTGCTTATTATAACTCCCAGATACTGGATTTCAGTTTCGAAAAAAGAGCATTTGTCCGATGTCAGCTTCATGCCAGTGTCCTGGATGCGGTTCTTTTAAATCGCGCATATGGTCGTCTATGGATGAGCTAGCGATTATGATATCGTCTATGTACGCAAAACAGCAGGATCTTAATTCTCGTATTAGGTTGTTAGCTACCTGCTGAAAGGTAGCAGGCGCTCCTTTTAATCCTTGTGCCATAAGAGTGAATTGATAAAGCCCCAGAAAGGATGAAAATGCATTCCTTTCTTTATGTTTAGGGTCTAATGGAATTTGAAAAAATCCGCTCTTAATTTGGAATTTGGAAAAAAATTGGAGTTTGGAATAAATTTCGTTACCACTTACCAAATCTATCATGTCCTGTATGTGTGGCATGCAATAGGTCTCGTTTTCTGTAATTGCATTTACTTTTCTGTAGTCCACTGTAAAACGCCATTGCTCTTTCTTAGAGCCTTTCTTTACTAGAACAATTAGGACGATTAGAACGCCTTATAGAACCTAGTACTTACTTGTACTAGGCTCTATAAGGCGTGTTTTAAGCACTTCCTTGGTTTGTCGCGAAATTTCGTTCCGTTTTTCTAACGGGACGCGATAGGGATTTTGATTGGGTACTTTAGAATGTGGAACGAATTTAATTTTCTTAGTTATTGGACCGTTATACATGCCCAAATTTCTGTCTTTGCCTTGAAAATGAAGTGAATCTGCCGAGCAGATCTACGAATTGATGAAATTGTGCTGAATCGAGTATGTCCCGATTAATTCAAACTTGTTCGCTTAGGGAGGAACCTTTTCGTGCGTTGAAAAATACGGAAGGGTTGCTGCAACGTCCGCTTCTGGTGGCACATACGCACTTACTTCTTGTGGAAAGCTATTGTTGTTTTCAACTTGATTGTTCTGAAATGTTGCGAAAACAGGGTTCCATTGCATGTTTGAACTTACTAGGCTAGCCGTAGCTATGGGTGTTTTACATGTAAAAGAGGTCGCAAAAGGATTGGAGTTAAAAATGCGGAGTAGAATGGTACCTTCTATTCTTGGGCAACAAAAAGCTTTTCCTACGCAGATGTCCTCTGGAAGCAGAAGGTGTAAGTTATCGCAAATGAAAAATTCCTAAGATGGCAGAATGTTCTGTTTTATAGTCCCTAGAACAAGGTTATCTGAATTTAGTTGTAGTTTTACAGATTTTAGTAGAAAGACTGGTACTGAAAAAAGTGAAATTCCGGCTGGAATGGGTCAATCAGATTATTCGTTAAAAGAACTTTCCTTGTTGAGTAATCGATCGAAATTTTACTAGAAATAGAATTAATTACGTCATTGCCTAAAACGACGTTCGATGAGCTTAGGGATGACACATAAATTTGTGTCTAATTTGCTTCTGTGAAAGATAGTTGGCACTGAAAGTTGTTTTGTTTGATAGGGAACCGCCGGTAGTGAACTTCTCTCAGATATTTGAAATTCTAGGGGGTACTAGAACCTCTCAGCCGTTCCTCCGAGGGACTATTTGCCAGAGGAGAGATAAGCTTACGTTTTATAGCTACTTGGTTCTTAAAGCGGCAAGAGATATTAGGCAAGGATGAATTGTGAATCCCCGCTTACCTCACTGCACTCCGAATAGGATTACTGTGATTCTAATTCGGCGGCCGCGCTACTACAACTCATAAAGTGTGTTTTCAACTGAACTAAAGCCTAGGAGGAGAAGAAAAATTTGAAATAAATGGAGAAATTTAAAGGATTTAATATTTTCTTTTATTATTATTATTATTATATTTTCTTTTTTTCTGGTTCGGATTTCCCGCCCAGGCCAACCAAGCCTTCCATCCCTCCGGGGTCGGTGAATTGGTACCAGACTTGTCTGGGAAGGATAGAGCGCTGACTTGTTCATCGGCTGGCCACCGCAAGTCATTGTATGGCCAAATACGCATTCATGTCGCCTCCACGACATCCCGTAGAAGTAGAATGCGCTGGCGCATCCCAGAAGGGATTGAGTAACGCCGTCCTTTATCCTTTATCCTTTATAATATTTTCTTTAATTAAGTAAAAAAATTACGCTTCTAAGAATCTCATTGTGTAATTAGATACCTAGAGAGAGAGTATGAGGAAGTGGTTCTTAAAACTGAAACAGAGCGACAAGAGCGATAGAGAGGGAGAGAGAAGAAAGAAAAAATCCTATGTTTATTTCAAACTTTCTCGAAAAACTATGTAGCCGTCAGAATGCCGAAGAATGGAACTTACGGCAACTCGGCGACGGTCCTTGATGGAGAAGTCGTTGATCGTTCTGGGCGAGTGGGGCTGCGCGATGACGAAGTCTCCAATGGCAATAAGAGGTTGGGCCCCTTTAAGGGTTTCTGTGGCAAGCTTGCTATCTCCGAGGAAGGCTTGCTATCTGTCACGTCGTTTATGGATGCTTAAAGTGCTCCCGTATGCCGCGGAGGTCACCGATTGCGTGGTCTGCGTTAGCCAAGATGCTTCTGCTGGTTCTCGTATGGACCGTTTGCTTCCTTTCCCTATTCAGATAAGATACTGGGCTGCTCCTATGAAAATTAAGAGCCTAAACTATTCGTGGGACAAATGCAAAAATGTATGTCTTAGCTAGGATTCGAACCTTCGAGTCGCTCTTGGTGCCGCGAACGAGGCCCACTACGCCACAGAGACATATATGTGTTTTTCAAGTGCCTCGACGGTAAGTGGGACTGAGCAAAAAAAATTTGATTTGCGTTTGATTGCGTGTGATTAGAGCCCCCAGCCGCTCCTCGTCGTGCCTCTTCGCACTGCGCCGTGAGGATCGCATCTCCGTCTAAGGCCGTTCTCTGACGGAATGTGATAATTTTTTGGAATTAAATAGCGATTTAATTGACGAATTTCTCCAGTTTTCTCTTCGACTTTCCCTGATGGTTCTCCTCCATTGTACCCTCTTCACAGAATTGGGACCCTAAAAGCTGTCAAAATCATAGATTGTTAGAACAACGCTTCAACGAGTTGATTTTCTGGATAAAAAAGTCATTTTTGTTTGAGAAATCCTAAAGAACTATTTACGTGTTGGGGTGACGAGAGAGCGTAGGGATTTGGTTGGAGAAATCGGTGGTGGCGTACCTGCGGTGAGAAGGCGCCCAGATATTGATTTTTCCCAACGATCGGGATTTTAGCGCCCCATGGTTCACTGAAGGAGGCGTGTCTTACCGATAACGGTCGGCGGTTTGGATCCCCTGTGAGGCAGAAGTTTTGCCTTGCTTCTCCTGCCCTATATCGAATCCTGGAAGGTAAATTTGGGACTTCTGAGTGGAGCAAATTGGCTGGCGGGAAAAACTGCCAGACGGAAGTAGGATTCCATAAAACTCTTGGTCGTCTTTCTTATATCCTTACCTACTGCTCACAAATCTTTCGGAGAACCTTGTGAGTTGCTCAAGGATACTTATCTCGTTCTATGAAGCGGTGCAGATAAGTCTTGGATGCTGGTTAACATCAGTAAGGGAGTGCCCTACGCAGCTAACTATTCGTAGGCTATGTATGGCCATGGCTCAACAGACTCCGCGCTTCTACAGGAAATCTAACGCCATTTCTTCCCGAATTTTTAGAAAAATTCTAACTTGAGACCTTTTTTCGCCTAACCTGTACCTTTCCTCCCGTTGAAGCTATCCGGCAAGTGGAGCTACTCACTCTCTTATGGATGTCGATGCGAATCGCGAGGAAAACCGCGGTGGTGTGGAGATGTATCGCTATCGATGTAGATGTGTCGCTCCTTTACACAGGACCATGGGGTCCTCCGACCCTGGTCCCTCTGTTTATTAAAGATAATACATAACGAATGTTGTTCTGTGATTCAGTGTTATCTCCTGTCTTCTTGCGTGAGGGGATCTTCTTGCTGCTTCTGCTGCCGCAATCTCTAAGCGGTGGGTGGTAAGTGGGTCATTTGTACCCACCGTCTTCGGCGCAGCGCAGCGCTACCTCACGGAGCATGGCCTGTGGACTGCTAGTGGGTCAATGCATAGAGGGATAGCACTATATACCCTTCATTGTTATGTTTGCCAAAGGCCTTTGGCTTTTAGTTTTGCGTCGACTAATTGGCGAGAGTCCTATTTCACTTCTTGACAAATAAATAAATATTAAAATAAATATACCTAATATTGGGAAGTTGTAGGCGGTCGAAATCTGTCCAGTTGACCCTAGCTGTCGGAATATAAAAATTAAGGAAAAATGTTTTTCGAAAAAATAGGAAAACAAAAAATTGATTTCGTATCCTGGCCCTAGCGTGTCGCTCTCTCGGCGTTTACGCTACATCGGCGTTCTCCGTTTCTCGGCGTTCTGCGTCTCGGCGGCTACGTCTCTCGGCGACCTAATTAGTGGCACAAGCACAAGAACCTTGTGTCCAGAAAAAATATATAATCAAAAAATCGTGAAATATGGGATCTTTTCTCCTGGACTATTGATAAAATATTAATGAAAAAGGTTTAACTCTACTGAATTGGTAAGTATTGATTTTTAAGGGCTATTTTTATTTTATTTTTTCTAATCTTACCAAGTATATTACAAAAAAATTCTATGCCTTTCAGTGCATAGAAAGAGTCATCCGACCATGTTGAAATACTCACCCATACAGTCGTAGACATCGGTCGTCGGGTGCCAGCAGGGTGTGGGGGATAATGAGGGACAAATAGCGATCGTTCAGTTAATGGAAATTGCAAGAAAAAATCTAGAATTTAAAGAAATCTCCCGGGACGTCCACATCAAGTTACAAGTTAATTACTCCCCACTCGAATCATCCTACGGAGTTCTATTCTTAGATTACAGAACACACTATTCATTATGTAGATTTATTAGTGTCATACTGTATGGTAAAAGAGGGGAAGAGGAGTGACGTGGGGTGAGAGGGCTGGCCTGCCCGACAGACTGCAACCTGAAGATCCTTTTCCTTTCAGCGGCAGGAGAAATGGTGGTGCAATCACAGCCGTGCACTCTTATCCAGAGCCATCTCCTTCCGTACCATCTGAAAAACTCCGTCATACGATCGATAAGCGTGGTGATTTTCAATTACAGTGTGGTCGATTGTGTGCTTCGTATTATACACAAAGTCTACGCCGTATTTTTGGGGGCGGCTGAAGCGGTGAGGGAACGGTTATAGGCATTTAACACGAATCTAGTCCGATTAGAAAGGGAACGACTCGCCGAAAGTCCATTCTTGTTCCTTGTCGCCGCCGAACAGCCGAATATTCCTTGTCGCCGTTGAACAGCCGAATACCAGAATGGGCTATAGTGCCCTGATACAGTCGTCCTCGAAGAATGTTAGTCGAATCCGAAACAGACGAAGTAGTCGTAGCAGGAGTCCTCCGGTCGTTCAAGAAGTAGAAGCAATAAGAGAAGTCTTGGGCCCTCTTCGAATTTCATCACTGGCGCCGCATCCGCCTTTTCCACTCGGGACCTCCTCCTCTTGTGCGTCTCTTCTCCCTTTAAACCTTGTGTTGGAGCGCCTTTTTTGTCGTTGTTCTGGTCGTCCCCAGTCCATTTTCTTAGTTTTTAGTAACAAAACACAACAATAATAAAAATTAGGTCACGCCTACTCGTGATAAAGTCTGTCCATGTATTTTTCCGAATGAATCTGAAAATTTTGAGTACAATCTTCACTGAGTCTACGTCAAAACAGATGTGGCCTTTGCAACGTAGCCTTATTTTTGTGATCAGGTCTATGTCGTAGGAGCGGAAAATGCCACAAGGCAGTCAGGCGGTCCGTATTTTTCCAAATTCTTCTTGGGCAACGGTGCCAGGGAATTGTATGCCTTCAATGTCTTTGAGCTTGGCACTCTCGACACAGTCATCGGCGCACTTGAACAGTGTCCTTTTTCGAGAAGACTGAGGAGCGCCGCTCGTCTGGAACAACCTTCTGATATTTCACATACGTTTGCGTTTTAGGGCCCTTTTTCTACCCTCTCTCCTGCTGGTTTGTGTGTCGACCCTTTCGTCGAAAATATAGTCAGGCACTATCGGAAGCATGTCAAACTGTATTCTCAGGCTCTGCATTCTTGTCTATCCTTGTGACCAGGGCTGAATTGCCACTTGTTTCTATTACCCTGAATGGCCTTGCCCATTTCATCATAAGTTTTGGATGGGTACTCCTGTTCTTTTTTGGGTGCGAGAGCATATACATACTCTATCCCCTCCCTTGGGTGCCGTCCTACCTCCACTTTATTACGTTTGTTGTACTGTTTTTTTTTCTTCTGAACGCGAGTATTGTACTGCCTCATCTGTTCATGGACTTCTGCTATTCCATGCAACAACTCCGTTTTATAATCATAGTTATCCTTGTCTAGCAAATACCATGACTATGCTGCATTACTGATGATATTTTACCGGAAGTTGGGGACTCCTCCATACTATACAAAAAAGGTCTTCCCCCTTCGCTGAGCTGGAGTCGTGTTGAATGTCATTAAGCAGAAAGGAAGGCGTATGTCCCACTCCACCGGCGCCGTTGTCGTCTTTCTTAGCATTGCCAGGATGGCCCCACTTAACCTTTGTTTGCTCCTTTGTTCCTGAGGTTGCACCCATTAGTCCTACTGTGCTTAATTTCGCTGATTTCCATGATTTCTTTCATCACTCTGTTTTCAAATTATTCGACAAGATAAACAGTATTCGCCCAGCGGCATCACCCCGCTATCCACCTGAGGATTTGTGCTACTGTGCGCTCTGACCTGCCTGACACGGGACATGCAACGGTATATTTTGAAAACAAATCTATGACGGTGACACCTTACCTAATTCATCTTGTTGTCATGCTTAACTGCAGGATGTCGACTCTATTTACGCCGAAAAGACCATTCGTCACTAAAGGTTAAAGAAGCATAACAATGGTCTGTTCAGGGTTGTGGGTAAAGCATTTTTGGCACGCTTTAACCCACTTGCGAACATGTGACATATTCAGCTAAATCACTTGTTTCGACAGTTTTTTTTATCAGCATTGTGCACTAAAGTGCCTACTGAATTGCCCTATATGTGCTTCATGAAGAGTTAGGTAACCAGAGTCTTCCGGAACAACGAAAACTAAGGGTCCAACTTCATGATACACATCAATTCTCGATTTTCTATTTCGAAGCTCATACGCGCTGGAAATCTGGACCATGCAATTCGCATTATCCCTTTTGATTTTCCACTTTCGGTACATTCTATCACTTTTCCAAACACAGGATCTCTTTCAGTTTCTCCAGAACCAGTTAGTTTTTTCTGCCACTCGTACCGAGTTCGCTCATTATTCTCTCCTTCTAGTAACTGCAAATTTTCGCTAGCAATCCGTTGTGTCAAAGCGTCTTACCTTTCACATAGTTAATCCTTAGATTGTACCGTTGTACTTCTAACGACCACCTGAGCACTCACATTGACGCATTATTTCTTTGAAAAGTGCCGTATGGAGTTTATGGTCCTTCATAGCCGTTGCTCGTAATATATAGATTTACATGTGAAATCTTCTTATAGCAATTAACACTGCCAGCCAGTCACGTGGTAGCACCTTTCTGCTCAACGTAAAAACTTGGACGCAAAGAAAATTGGGCGGAGATTTCCATCTTTCCCCTCCTACCATAACACCTGGTCGATGCGTCTGTGCATATTGTGAACCTTCTTTATTCCTTTCTCATGGTTTCTTTGTCCGGCTGAGCTAGCACTGGTGCACTACAAATCGTCTGCTTCAATTTTACGAAAGCCTTTTTGTTCTTCATCCCATGTCCACTTCGCTTTTCCTGAAATCAACCTAAAATGACACCCTACCCTAAGCAGTGCCCTTACTTGCGGCACTTTCTAGTCTACAACCGTTTTCTACCTTTTGTTGTCTGTAGCATTGATCCTTTAAGCCTACGAATGGTGCGGTTCGGTTCCCCATGTAATTATATTCAAGAGTTCCACCCCGTGACTTATATGAACACTACAGTCGGGATACGAAACGATATGCATGGCGCAATCACTTCACAGCACAGTTTATTGGACTACAAAATATAATAAACTCGAACTGTTCCTGAAACTGAAAATAATAATCATTGAATAATATCATTCAAGCAAGCTGGCTCTTTTTGGGGGCACTTTGTTTTTAGCCTCGAGGACAATTTTTCTAACTAACAATTGCTTTAAATTTCTCAAGACAGCAATTTGTGGAAAGTGTCCTACTTAAGCTGGAAGTTATATTGCAACTATATTCAAAGGCTCCACCCACCGATTTATACGTACACCAAAGAAGGGCACGGTACGATAAAAGTATGTTTCAAAAACAATGATAGTCAATAGCGGACATAATAGAAATAGAATGGTGCGATCCGGACGTTAGATCGGGAAGATGTCCACGAGGGAATCAGCAGAAAGTAAGTAACGATGTGGGCGTCTACGTGGGAAGTCGCCCTCCTTTTATGCCGCTGAGGTCATCGATCTGGCGCACTTCCCCGCGCAGTGATCTCTTGCAATGCGCGTACCGACAATATCATTTCTTTTTCACTGTGACAGTGTAGACAGTAACAATATCATTTTTTTCCTTTTTCGACATATCTTTCACCTGGGCGCATGGAGCGCTGTTGGTGGAGATGACGCGCACCCGATTTCATATGGATTTCCCGTTCAGTTCAATCAAGACTTCCTTTTCCGCGGAAAGTGAATTGGTATAAGACACGTCTGGAATAGGTTAAACATTATCATACCCACCAGCCTTCCATTATAAGCAATTGTATAGGCCAACGACGCATTCAAATTGCCTCCATGATAGCTCATAGAAGTAAAGTGCGTAGCGCGTCCCAGAAGGGTTGTAATACCATATTTAATTCTTTTATACTTTATTCTTATTCTTAGCGTTGCTATCGGGTGTATCTTGTTCTCATTTTTCCGATGTACGAATAAGAGGATAGAAGTTGACATTAGTCTATCCCTTTGCGGCATGCGTCACTCACCTGCTTCTAAGAAATATTCTGAAGCAATATGAATGTGTATTTGGCCTATGCAACGATTTTAGGTGGTCGCCCGTCGAAAAAGTAGTGTTTTATTCTTACCAGACAAATCTGGCCCCAAGTCGCATATCACGTAGATGAAAGGATTTGCTTGCGTTGGAGGGACCGCAATCAAGATTCTTTATTCGGGATGCGTGCTACAGCCGGAACCTTCTCTCCTCTGCGCTACCTCACGCCTAGCACTTTTTCAGGCCATCCTGGTATAGAATAAAAGGCAGAGAAACATAACATCAATTTTTAGTCTTTGACGTTATCATTACTAGCAGGTTTTTGTCAGAACGATTACCTTTAGATACGATGGAGTCTTCTTCGCAATCAAGCGCGTCGGTCGTACTTCCAAACGACGGTGTTTCTGCTGTGGAAATTCTCCTTCTCCTGCCAAAGTTCATGATTCATCGCACACTAAAGGTGGGATGGTTGTGATTGTGACCAGGGAAAATATTCACAATAAACTATCAATCGTGATATGAGCATCAACCACATCGAGCTGAAAACAGACTTTGGGAAAACAGTATTTTCATTTACGCAAATCTATGTGAAAAACTCCTGTGCAGAGAGTGTTAAGAACAAACGTACATTACGTACACTTTTTGAATATGATTAAAATTTATATTCTTGTAACCGTATTGTACTTCCTTAGGTATATACTAAAGTGCTCCAACACAAAGAATTTTTCGCGTGAAGATATTGTGCCATGCATCCGTCGAGAACCACAGAGTTTTATGCTGCTGAAGAACTGTGAGATTTTGAATTTTTTTTGCGCATAGATCTGCATCTGCTTCTGCTGCAGTATTTACTTGCTTGTTAACTTAATTGATACGAGGTGCAGCATTTTGACGTATTTGGTCTACCGTGGTTGCTTTTGCTGTTTTGAAAATTTTACTTGAAAAAAGCAATAACATCATTGCGGTAGACACAATCAGGTGTGCACATTTAGGCGATCAAATGAATTTAAAGAATTAGCGGCAATCGTTTAAATCTGGCTTAACGACTTGACTCTTAAATTCTTAGAAATTTTTCGAATCCTTTAACGGACTGTTTTCTCAATAAGTGCATAGTATCACTTTTCCTTTTAGACCTTTGGTATGCTCCCGCGTCCCGCCGACGACATGAACAAAAACAATCCGTTTTAGCACAGAAGTGAATGACGAGAGAATATTGCGCCCCAATGCCGATCTGTTTCGCTCTGACCTATGTGCTTGCTGGCGTGACGTCAGGCACGGCGCGCGAAGTACCTATTTTTACTTCCATGCTATTTTTCAAATGGCACATTTCATTTTTTTTTGAAGTCATGCACTTAGGAGCTAGAGAACTTCCGAACCACCAAGCATATCAACGAACTCACTAACCATAAGATACTGGTCTCTCCCCTCGTAAGATCTGCCTATCGGTATGGGTTTCGGCTACTCGTAACAATCGGATAATCGTACTTTAGTGTCAAGTTTGTCTCTGTGCTTTGAAAGAAGTTCAATAGAGACACTGTTTCATTGATGTGTGGTCGACTTCGCCACGTGATGTGTAATCGATTGCGATCGATAGAATCGATCAAATCTCGCGATGAATCAATTGAAATATATTATGCTGTGAATTGGCCTTTTCAGATGTGACTACAACGTTGTGGATAGTTGAGCGCAGTCTGTTTGCTGAAGGTGACAAGTTATAAATATGGAAATGGATCATATAATGTTTTGTATACTGATCGCTCTACAGCAAAAATAATAAAGGTTTAGAGCAGACTTCGAATTAATCAGGATGGGTTCAATTTTCTGCCAATTTCTGTACAATCTCATGACATGACATATTCTTGGGACACATGAACGAGCGACGTCCTGATCTGAAGCGACGCAATGACACCATATGACACGAAAGTTTGTCGTATGGTGTCATTGCGTCGTTTCGAACGCGATCTACGGTTCGCGTTACTCCGGCTGTCCGCCTTAGCATTTTCGTCTTCATTACACTGAGGTGGCTTTCAATTTCCTTCGTCATAGGGCATTCAGCACCGTACGTCGCTACTGGGCGGACGACCCTTCTATAAACGTATAATAATTGTTCTATAAACCTTGGATTTGAGATGTTGACGTGTCGCAAAACACCCCAGTCAACGAGCGCTATTTGGAACAGGCCGCAATAATGTAGGGGTGGTAGGAAGGGCCTACATCCCTCCAAAAGAAGGAACACTGGTGCGGGTACAGTGCTTGGGGGAACAGCAGAGCTGCACAGACCGAGTCATTTGGCGAAGCAGACGCGGTGTAGAAGCCGGAGTCTTCAGAATTCAAGAGCAGCAAGCGGAAGTCCTTGTTTTAATGACAGCAATGAGCCACTCTTATTGAAGGAAGGCGGCACTATCGGTTACTGGGAAACTGATAAGTGGCATGAAAGATGGGAAGGCGTCAATCCTCTAATGTCGGAAGACAATGGTAAGGAGCCCAAAAGAGAGGAAAGAACCCAAAAGTTGTTGGAGCTAATAGCAGCTAACACGGAAACTTGTAGGGTTCCTATAAAGTTTAGGGAACTTTTGGAAAAGCACGCTGATGCGTTTTCAATTACGGATAGAGAACTCAGCCAAACAGACTTGCTGCATATGACCATAGACACTGGAGACTGTGCGCCTATTAGAATGAAAGCGAGACCTGTCCCTTTGGGAGTAAGAGCTAAACTAAGAGAGTTGCTAACGGATTTAGTTGATAGAAAAGTAATAGAAAGAAGCAAATCAGATTGGGCATTCCCAATCGTGCTTGTGGAAAAGAAGGATGGGTCCATATGATTAAACGCATTAAACGCATACCCATTGCCCAACATTGAGACAGTGATGCAAAGCTTGTAGGGCAAGAAATACTTTCCCACTCCCGATTTATGCAGTGGCTATTGGCAGATCCGCCTAGCGGAGGGTGCCAAAGAAAAATCCGCTTTTGCTACGCCTGATGGCCTGTTCCAGTTTCGTATTACAACTTTGGGTTAAGCGCGAGCCCTCCGGTGTTCCAAAGGTTACTGGACATGGTGTTTGGTGGCCTGTTAGGAGAAGAAGTCTTCTGTTATATAGACGACATAATGGTGTGTACCAAGACAGAAGAACGACATCTTGAGCTTCTAGAAGAGGTTTCCTCGCGGGTGCAGCATGCGAAGTTACGCTTGAAAGCGGAGAAGTGTCACGTATTGAAGCGAAAAGTATAGTTTCTGGAGCACGTAGTAGATGAGGAAGGAATTCACATGGACCCAGAGAAAGTTAGAGCAATTAAGGACTACCTTGTTCCTCGCAACACCAAGGAACTGCAGCCTTTCTGGAAATGGCAGCATTTTATAGAAAATTCTGCTTAGAGTTCTCTAGGGAAGCTGGAAGCCTCTTTCGTCTCACGTCGTCGAAGGAATAATGGATATGGGAGAAGGAGCACGAAGAGACATTCGACAGGTTGAAGTTGATGATGACCACGGCTCCAGTGCTTAACACATTCGCGACCATGTCCACACATATGAGTGGACAGCGGAGAGGGCGCGATGGACGATGTCCACTCATTTGAGTGGACGGGGGAGTTTTGGGAAGAGCTTTGTTTATTGATGTTTTTGTTTGATTTTCTTCTCAAATTCGCAAATTATAGTAACAAAAAAATGTTGGGTTTGCGTAGACAGAAAAATGATTGGCTTTATCGTAACTAACAAGGCAAGAACTTTTTCCATTACTGAAACACAATAAGCACACATACTTCTAGCGAGAATTAATGCACAAACTACAGATGAAATATGAATTGAACTCTTAAATAAAACAACCTAGGCCCTGAATGATTATGACATTGCACAAGCTTTTAACAAGAACACTTCTTATCGTTGGAGCATCTCAAACAAACACATTTTTCGAAACTGGTGCAGCGCGTATGGACTATCCTTTCTTCTTGGCAATATCTCTTCCCAGGCTGCTACTCAGTTTTTTATAGGAAGCTGTGCAGTTCTTCTTGACTTTTCTTGAGTCTACAGTTACATTTTCTAAGACTCTGCCTTTTCTTCATCGCCTGTCCACGCAAATGAGTGTACACACGCACGCGCCAAAAAAGCCGCGGGCCGTCGCGCGCACTGGGCGCGAAAACACTCTGGTCGTGAATGTGTTAAGCAACCAAATATAGAAGCTGCAAGAAGTGGATGTCGGCCATTTTGCATTTGCACCGACGCCGCGATGCATGGGATAGGAGCCGTATTGCCGCAGGAGAGAGAAAACAAGCAGATGCATCGATTTTCTTTGCGTCGAAGAGCTTGAGCCGTGCTGAAAGAAGATACCATATCACTGGTTTAGTAGCATTGGGCGTAGTTTTTGCGGTGCGACGCTTCCACCAATTCATCTATGGTCTGCCGACGGTGGTAATGATGGACCACCAACCGTTAACAGCGTTGTTTAAAAGTAGTGTCTCAGCTCGCGTATTGCGGTGGTCACTAGAGCTGCAAAGATATAAACTAGAGATACGGTACGTTAAAGGAAGAGCAAATGTGGTAGCAGACGCACTGAGGGTACCCTGTGCAGCTGAAATGGAACCGCTGGAAGACGTGGACGAAGCAGTAGTAAACACAGTTACCGTGGAAGGGGATTCAAAATGGTTGGCGGAATTAAGAAAGGATCCGCATTAGGGAGAGGTGATAAAACTAGTAGAGGAACAGAAGTGGGAGCAACTAGTTAACCTGCCAGGCGTAAAGCAAATTTTGAGAGTAGCGGACTTTGAGTTGAGCAATGGTGAATTGAAAAGGTACCTCGAAAACGGTAAATCTGTTTTTGTGGTGCCTAGACAGCACAGATTCGAGATTTTCCATGAGTCCCACGAAGAACTGTTCGCAGGGCATTTCAATACCCATAAAACCTTGAATAAATTAAGGAAGGAAGTTTACAGCCGGGAATGCCACAGGGCCAACAAAATCCGGTAACAGGTATGCAATGACGGTTATCGACCATTTTTCGAAGTACGTCGCAGCATATCCAGTACCGTATAAGTAATCATCGCCTGAACGCACTTTTTTAGATGGATCGCAGAGGGTTGCAGATGGCTAGCCTCTGTTACATCGGACAAGGAAGGGGAGTTCGTAAATAAAGTTATGGAGGAACTAACCAGGGTTATCCAAATTTCGCATGTGACAACGAAAGGGTATAACCCAAGGGAAAATGGAATTACGGAAAACTCAATGGAACAATTGTCGCCATGCTGAGAAAATCAACCGTTATTCCCACAGAATGGGATTCGCGGCTCCCGTTCTGCATGATGGTGTACAATATGATGCCGCATAGCTCAACGGGAGAGAGTCCATATTTCCTACTCCACGGTGTTGATCCCGCATTTCCCTCAAATATTATTCCGAATGGCGGAATTTACATGGACAAATCGCTTGACGAATATAAGGCGGAAATTCTAGAGGCGGTGGCAGAAAGGCATGAACGAGTTAGGGAACACAATGAAAAAGTAAGAAAACAAATCAAAAGAAGATACGATGAAGAAAATAAGGTGGAAGGAAAGACATACCCTAAGCTCGATGATAGAGTGTACGCTTGGGCGCCGAACGAAAAGGGAAGAAATGCGCATCCCAAGCTTACATGCGAGTGGACTGGTCCTTTTCGAGTGATTGACACTAGCTCAAATTCAGCATTAGTGACGAGAATTTTAGCAAATACGGAACCCATTAGGATCCAGCTTGATAAGTTGAGAATTGTGCCACCAACTATATCGGATGAGAGAGAGAGTGGACACTAAGTATGAGAGAGGCAGGAGAGGGAGGAAGCCGAAAGCCAAAGTATGTTCGGTTAATGTCGATGTTTCCAGAGGAGCGGTGATCGGCAGTGCAGCTAACAAAGGACACCTCCAATTCGCTTGTAGAGAAGATTGTTTCGAAAAGGCGACCTTAGCCGAGATCACTAGAGTCTTGTTTCAAGAGGCATATGGGTGGCACCCTTTTGGCAACGTAGGTCCGCATGGAGGACAGCTTCAGACTTCATAAGAACAGACGTCACTGTAACAAAAAAGAATCGCTTGAGTAGGGAGAAGGTCGTAGCGCTAGATGTCCTGGCGCTCAAGAGTGTTCTCAGAGTGGCATACGAACTGTGTACAGATTGGACCGAATTCATCTGTACTCATGCGACCATTGAGAGGCATCCTACAATCGAGAACAACTGCATGCGGGAGTTTTACAAGATTGCATTCGAGGACATAAAAGAAGAACTGAAGCAGCAGTGCAGAGCGGCCAGGCAACGTAAGCTGGGTCCGTTGGCTTTGCAGCACCAGAAACAGCACATCTGATGGAAAAGACGGCCCACGGGCAGGTCTTATAACAAAGCTGTTCTACAACGCTTTTGCAGTTGAAGGACATCCTGGAAGAGTGGAGCAGCTTCGGAACATGGATCATCGTGTATCCCATTGAGTGCAGAGGCAAAAAGGCAGTGATAGAAGGCGTAGTAAATCTGTCGAAAAGACATGTCGAAGAAGGTGGTATCGTAGTCACTGCTTAGGAAACCAGTAACAAGTCAGAACGCAGTAAAATGGACTTCGATGATCAGGCTATGGACGGCTATGGATGCGGTATTATCCAGATACGTAGGTCCAGACCATGTAATAACTACGGCCAGCAACGTCCTCGTGGATAGAGGAGTTTTCCTAAAGATTCGAACACCAGAAGCATTTGCGCAGTTCCACAGACCGTTCACCGCAGCTGCCGCTGCAAAGAAGCTCTACGAATGCATTCGACTTAAGGCTCGCCAGGTTAAGCTGCTGGCAGTACAGGAGCGGTCGATTAGGCCATCGACAACAAAGAGGAGGGCGTGTCGGAGAGGGACGCGGGTAGGTCCTACAGGGTGCCGCTGAAGCGTAGAGCGTAGTAGGGCAGATGGATGTGCGCGCCAAAAAGAGATCGTGGGTGGGCGCAGGAGAGCATTGGCAGGCGTCGCTGACCGTAGGACAACCGAGGCAAAGAAATCAACCGTGCTAAGGGAGCGCGGGAAGTCTGGTATATGGAGAACACGTCAGAGTCTTTCAATAGTCGTTTTCTTCGCCGACAATGAGGAGCCCACTACGACGCTCTTCAGCTTTGCTCACGATCCACCCGCGGCCGTCTCCCTCTCCTCCTTCCGTTGCTGCATCTACCCTGTTTTTATTTCTTATTCTACTACTGGTTTTTTTGAATAAAGTTTTTTTTTGTCTTCAAGTGTGTTTGGTAAGGCGAGGAACCCCTAGACACGTCTGGTAGTACATGTGTTATACCTCGGCGGCGCTGTTGTTGGCGACAACAGCGTCGCCGAAGTATAACATAGGCATTAGGCCGGGGGCATACTTCCATCGCCGCGATGCTATCGCGGCGCTCAGTTCATGGCCATTCCGCCGCACGCAGTCGATTAGTCAAAGGAAACATCGCCGCGATCGCTGCAACAGTTGCGGTCGACATTATACCTTTGTCCTTGGGAAAGAATTTCGAATTTCGAATAAAATTCGATTTTCAAAATTTCGAATTTCGAATGATCGAATAATATTCGACTTTCAACATTTCGAACTTCGAATGGTCGGATAACATTCGACTTTCAAAATTTCGAATATCGTATGATCGAATATTATTTGATTCTCAAAATTTCGAATTTCGAATTGTGAAAGGGGATCGGTAGTTGTCAACTGTGGTAGATCGATTTCGATAAGTGGATCTCCTGTATCGTGGCCGACATACTCCCGCTACTCGTATGTTAAATCAGGGCTAATGAAGTGGAGAGTGGCGAGTCCACTGAGTGATAAGCGCTACTGAGGCTGACGTGCGAGGCGAGCGCGAATTGAGGACCGAGCCGAGGCTGTGGAAGTCGGTGTCCAGGATCAGGTGCCGTTGTTGCGAAAGCTGCACCATTCATTTCCTTCACGAGACCAAAGGGATGACAAAGGTATAATGACAATGGCCCTTTGCTTCTCTAAGAATTCGTGCATCGAGAAGAGAGAAACACCCCGGGTAGGCAGAGCTAGATTGTTATAGATCTTACTCCATAGGTTACTGTCTTTCCTTAGGTTATACAGGTTATACCGAAGCTTCTAGGTGGTGAAAAGTGGCTAGAACGGGCGAAAAAGTAACACAAAGGCGATCTGGTGCAGAAAATGCACATTGCAGTCTCATGAATGGCATTCAGTCTGTTTTCTGTCTCCGTTGAAGAGCTTCGGTCCACTTATAAGCAAACGGACAAGAAGTCCAGGGATGGAAGCTAATCTTATAAGACATTACGACTTGGACACTCTTATAGCGAAAATGTGGATGGCTGACTTTCATAGGGAATGGATTACGACGGGCTCTTGTACTCTATAGCCATTGCTCTTACTCTTTTCCTTAACGTCTTTACTGGCAGAAAGCAGGAGCTTCCTAGGGTCCAGAAAGTGCTGCTTCCGGCTTTAATCGTTCCGTTGTTGTACTTGGGGTATAAATACAAAACGGAGACTGTCCCGTAGTATATCGAAGGCAAAAACGTCAATGAACAGCCATAACCGGATTCTCTTGTGGGGGCAGACATAACTCCAATGTCGCGCGAACTATACTTGTGTCCTTCCAAAATTTTTTCGAATAAACGAATAATCGAATATAATCGGTTTCACGAAAAACCGAATATTCGAATAATAAATATATTCGAATTTTGGACCTTGTCGAATACTCGAATAATGAATATATTCGAATTTTGGACCTTGTCGAATATTCGTTCGAAATTATTCTATTCGGTCCGAAGTATACGACAGATGTATTTGAAATGAAAGTCAAATTGAGCCCTAGGCTAAATGCCTTTTCTAAATTCTTCTGTAAGATCGTGTCTTCAATTTTCAAATCCAAACTCTTCTAATCTTAATGAATTCCGACCGTAACGCACAACTGACATAGTGCCACAAAATTTATCAATAGCGAATACTTTGGTTGAAATTGTAAACATTCTACGGCTTCTAGCCACAAAATTTATCAATAAAGAATACTTTGGTTGAAATTGTAGATATACTACGGCTTCTGATGACCCTCGTAAAGCAAATACAGAAATGAACGTAATCTCAAACACGACATGTTATTTAAAGGCATTATGTTAATATGTATATGATGTTTTATGTTACAAACCCGGGCAAGAAAAAACAACAATTGAGTGGGGAAACACCTCGCCGTTAAGCTGAGAAATAAGGCCTCCTACAAGTGAATCACAGAAAAGGTCTTTGAGAAGGATGAATGATGCTGTGGCAATTTGGTGTGAGATCGCAGCCAGCCTATACCATTCCGACTGAGAAGATGAATGTCAAATAGCCTGCCCATGCGACACTCCTCGAACGGTACGACTGGAAGATGGTCTCCCAGACACATATTGCTATTAACCAGATGATCGCTCCTATGGCACTCAGCGTGACATACTTCCGATTGGTATTGGTGGCCGGTGATTGCGGTCGAAGAAAGCCTCAATCAAAGAACCAGAATGTGTTCCTAAACCACACCAACGGTAGACCAAACAAACCGACGATGAAGTACTTTCGACAGAGATCGACCTTGGCCGCATCGTTCATGTCCATTGGTCGGCCTTCACTTGGGTAATTAAACATGTTTCCCATTTCGAATAATTTCATGGCTCCATATGAAATATGTATACCAAACGATAGAGCTCGAGCTGCTGAGCTCAAATATATCCTTGGTTTTTCATATACTTGACTTTATGCGAGTTATATCCAGAATGCGCAAAAACTGACTCCCAGTAGTCTATCTCACGATCAGTAGCGTCGAATATATTCGAATATATTCGAATTTTGGGGCACGTCGAATAGTCGAATAACGAATATATTCGAATTTTGGACCTTGTCGAATATTCGAATAACGAATATATTCGAATTTTGGGCCTCAGCGAATATTCGAATAACGAATATATTCGAATTTTGGGCCTCACCGAATATTCGAATAATGAATATATTCGAATTTTGGACCTCACCGAATATTCGAATAATGAATATTCGAATATTCATTCGAAATTATTCGATTCGGTCCGAAGTATAGCGCGAACCCCTGGTGTCCCGCACGGTGCGCGACGAAATTGGACGAGTTGTCGCGGCCCGACTGCAGGGATGGCTAGTGACGCAGTACGCGCAATCATTGAGCGAATGTGCAGACTGAAGAAACTAGGAGGAGACCTGATGCATTGCATTACATCACAATACATTGTCCTTGAAGTTACAATGGAATCGGCGCCTCACGATTTTGGAGGTCTTGTACGCCCGCGATGTCGCTGCCACAAGCGGATCGGAGCGCAGTGAATAGAGACGTTGCTTCATGCGAGGGAGGTCAAGGGCTCGATTCTCCTGCGCTGCTGCACTTTTGCATTTCAGTTGGTTGATTGAGATTTGAAGGATTCTTACGTCTATACCATTTTCAGAGATTTTTTGCGCAATTTTTAAACTGCATGCTGTGGTGTTCAACATGATGATGTAAAAATGTTCAACACCAGTGACACACAGGTACAAAGTGTATGAAGCAACACTGGGCACAATACGGGCAGTGTACAAAGGCTACAACCTCCTCACAGTTTGTTTCCATACATGGACCAATGACCTCGGAAAAAACTATCCTGCTCAGATTTTTAAAAGAGACCAAAATGTGACGCCGGATGTGGTTAAAATGAGAAACGAAGTCTTGGATCCCGCAAATAAACCTAATCGGCATCGATACACTCTTTCCCTCAAATTTGCCTGTCACCTGGAAATCAGAGATCTGATGAAGGTTTCTAAAACCGAACACCAACAATATCCGCCAATGCTCGAGTGGTAATCCACCTGCTTACGCTGAAGTGTGGTCCACCTTTAGACAAGGAGCCTTCGAAGGAAGAAATCAAGCTGGCCGAACGGATGGCCAGCATACTCAAGGACCTCGAATCACGTCAACTTGAAGCTGACGAAGACGAACAGCTGGAAGTGGTGGAAGAAGAAGATTGGGATCCGCAAGATGAACGAATGAACATGGCAGGCAAGCGGTGGACATATGATAACGTTTTCGGGTGGAACGATTTCACTTCTACGTCATTGGGCACGACATTCCTTTTGACCTGCAAAAAAGGGACAACATCCTGAGGGTAATTGTCGAAGCTGCATGTAGCTGAAGGAGAACAGATTTGTTATAATGACATTGAATGTGGTGCCGCTGGTGTGCCAGTGAGGAGCCTGTAGCTTTTATGCGCTATCCTTATTGTGACCAGTGCTTCTGTTTTATGCACTTTGTGCCTGTGCATCACTTGTGTTTCATACATCATTATGTTTAGTAGCCTTTTCATCGTCTTGTGGTTAAAAAACCAGTCCGTAATAAACAAGTGGCAAGAAAGTTACTCTCCACGGCGTACAGCAGGAAAATTAGGCAAAAACATCTGAAAAAGATGTAGATGTCAGAATCCTTCAAATCTCAACCAACCAGATGAAATGCGAAAATGCAGTAGAGCAGGAGAACCGAACCCCGGCCCCCCACCCATGAAGCAACGTCACTATCCACTGCTCTCCGAGCCACTTGCTGGCTGGAGCATCGCGGGCGTACAAGATTCAATTCCATTGTAACTACAAGGACCCCCTACTCCTTGGGGTTAAAACTTAGCAAAAAATAAAGACATTTGTATAATAATTGAGGGTGGGATTCTTCCTATATGACTCGCTCTCCCCGTTCAGACATACGCTTCAGACCCTTCCCTTGTCAGATTGCATACACACAATTCGGCGCACTTTAAACGACGCGTGAAACTCAAACATCGTTTTCATCATAAGTTCACACTTCCCTGGTCTTCGAAGAAGAGTAAAAACTTGTTAAGAGATTGATAAAGAATATTTGAATATTCGAATGTTCGAATATTCTATATTCGATGCCTTCGAATATTCGAATAAACGAATATTCGAATATTGGCCTCTTTCGATTTTTCGAATAAACGAATAGTTCGAATATTGGACTTTCTCGAATATTCGAATAAACGAATAATTCGAATATTGCACTTGCCCGAATATTCGAATAAACGAATAATTCGAATATTGGACTTTTTCAAATAGTCGAATATCGAATATTCGAGATTCATATTCATTCGAAATTCGCCTATTCGAAATTCGAAAAGGACATAGGTATAATCGGCATGTGCGATGGCTTCCCGCGCTCATCGCGGGCATGGCATATTTTTCGCGCCGCGCGCGATTTTTAGCGTTGGTCCTGAACGGATCTCCGTCGCGCTCCCTTGCAGAGCGATCGGCGATGCGACGAGCACAGAGAAGTTCAAATTCTTTCGTGTCGCTCTCTGTTTTGTGTGCAAAACTCATCGCCGTGATTCCATCGCGGCAAACGGGAAGTATGCACGAGGCACTGCTAGAGTTTATTGCTCGGCATAATCCTCGGGACAGGTTTAGGACACTGGTAAGAGTCGTTAAGGGCACCATATAGTGATCTGTATGTGGAAATATGCAGACCATGGAGGGAGGCCTCCAATCTGTATTGCTTCTCTCTTTCACTGATCGTGATCGAACTAAGGAGGTGTGAGCTGCGCAGAGTAGCTGTTCGCGTGCAATGGTACACAGTGTGGCGCGCTCGTCGTCAAATATGGCATACCGTAATGCTCGGATCGTGTTAGGTCCAAGCTAAATTCTTAAACGATACTGCCTCGGGGTGCAGTCGCTAGGCAAGGGAAGGGGCACCTGGCCCGCTGCAGCTTTTTCATGAATCTATAACTAATTTTTTCAATATTACGACCACGGGACCCGCTGTTTTCACGGGAGGACATAAGGTATGCACTTATATATAATACATATCCTACCATTCTACCATCCCACTATATCCCATATATATATTATATATATATATATATATATATATATTCTTCTCCTGAGCGTTTAGTCCCGCGCAGTCGCAGGGTCCGCTGTTCTTGTGATCTGTCGCCACCTCATCCTATCATCCTTGGGGCTCCTCTCCGACGCTTTCCGGGTGCCTCGAAATCTAGGGCCAACCTTGTAGGGTGATCCTCTGGTCTTCTGAGGACGTGTCCATACCACCTCAGGCGCTGCTCTCTCATCTTCAGCTGGATCGGGGCTGTCTTCATCACTGCCCTAACATCCTCGTTTCGCACCCTGTCCCGACGGGTCCATCCACATACCCACCTCAGCATCCTCATCTCCGGCGCGTGCAGTTGCCGCTCCTGCGCCTTAAGGCCCTCCCAGACTTCTGCGGCGTTGCCGCTGCCCTATCCTTCATCATAGGACAGGGACGCAGAGCTCGCCACCAGCGGCGTCGCTGCCCTATCCTTAACCACAGCGGCGAGCGGCGTTGCCGCAGAAGTCTGTGGGGGCCTTTAGGGCCTCTACAGAGTCTCGCGGCAGCACCCCGAGGACTCGTCCAAATCGCTCCCACCGTAGTGGGACCCACGCTGCCACTGTGGTGGAAGCCGCGGCGCGGACGAGTTGTCGCGGAGTCGCCGCACGCAAAGGTCCCGGAGAGCTGCCGCAGTTCACGGCGGCTCTCACCCGCAGCGCCAGGAGCTGCGGGTGAGACCCGAAAGAGGGCGTGATAGATGGGTGTCCATTATGGTTCATCTATTCTAAACATTTTTTTAAAACGAATCTACATGCTAGGGATATAGTAGGTTGGTGCATAATTTCTGTCCATAAAGGAGCTTGACAGCCAACAATATAATCACCGGTAGTGTCGTCAAATGGAGGCGTATGGAATCCTGCACTCAAAGCGTAACGCAAAGAAACCTTAGCACGACATTAGATAACCTTAATTGCACTGAAAATCTCCGTGGCCTTACAGCCACAAGTTAGTCGTCTGAGGTTTAAGGAAAACCTTTACACAGAAATGCAACAACAAAGCAGACAGTTCTTTTTAGTATGAGCTATAACTGCAGCGGACAGATCTCCTGGACTCAACAAGGCATCGGAGGGAATGCTGTCATCACAAGGGCTACCACATTATCTTCCAAGCTGCTTGTCAAGCGAGGTACTTTTAGTGGAGGTAGATCGACAGAAGTGAAAGCAAGCGCAAAATGGCACAGAACTGTTGAGTTACAAGAAGTGTTCTATAAGACTTCGAGGCTTAGATTTAAGAACTCCTAACTACTCCTAACTTGACTTAGAAAACGCTTCTTCACAAAAGAAAAAGCGTTTTGCTTACTACATCATTGACATTCCCAGTCGCAACTGCTGGCAAAAGTACGCAGTATTGTGTATAGTAACACTCGCAGCGCCGCACCACCCGACGTTGTCATGGCGTGTCCGCGGCACCCGCAAGACTCTGCTGCTGGCCTTACCCAGAGCCCAGCACTCACTGCCGTAGAGGAGGGCAGGTCTCACAACTGTTCTATAGAGCTTGCCTTGTCCTGGAGCATCTACGGTCACAGAGGATCCCTGTGGACTCCTTCCACTTGAGCCAGGCTGCGTTTATCCGTCCCCTGACCGCCTGGTCCACACTTCCTTCTTCGGATAGGTCACTTCCGAGGTAGCGGAATTCTTCCACCTTCTCGATCGTTTTCCCTTGGCAGTCTAGGATCGGTCTAGTGCACTGCTCAGAGCTGATAAACTTGGTCTTCTTCACGTTCAGCCGTAGGCCGTTGTCTGCGAGGGCTCTCTGTCACAGCTGCACCTTTTCCTCCAGCTCCTCCTGGTTGTCGGCTGCTAGGGCGATATCGTCCGCGTAGAGGATCGTTCTGAGAGGGCCTTCCTCAAGGTGGTTCACTATAGAATCAAGCGTCAGCAGGAAGAGGAGCGGGCTCAGAGCCGACCCTTGGTGTACCCCCATTGTGATGTCCACTTTCATTGTCACCCCGTGTGGAGATCGTATCGCCGCTTTCGAGCCCTCGTACATGTCCCTTATGACCGTGATCAGACATTCCGGGACACCCCTCCCTCGAAGGACATTCCAGATTACGGCCCGAGCTAGCCTGTCGTAGGCCTTCTAAAGGTCCAGGAATGCTAGGTAGCAGGGTTTTCGTTTCTCCCGATATTTCTCCATCACCTGACGAGCGATGAAGATGGCGTCTGTGGTGGACCTCTCGGGCATGAAGCTCCACTGCACCTGGGAGACGGGTACCATCTCCCTCAACTTTGAGTCGACTAGTCGTTCGTAGATCTTCATCGTGTGTGAGATCAGTTTGATCCCTCGGCAGTTGCAGCATTCGGAAGCGTCTCCCTTCTGCTTGAAGATGGGTACTATGGTGCTGTTCCTCCAGTCATCCTGCGTCTTAGGAAACTATCTCAACGGTAGAGCGGAACGGCCCAAGTGTTGTATATGGGCAGAATCGCTTTTCTCTGGGAAACAAGAAAATGCAAATATCTCGACCCCAATACAACACTGCGCAGAGTTAGAGACGACAGAAGTTGGGCCGTTGGCGGTGCTAGCCCTGTGCCTGCACGCGGAGGGCGAGCTCAAGTTGGATGGAAACGGCGATTATGGGGATTACGCCGCCCCTCTACGCACTGCGCCACCATCGCTCGCTCGTCATCGCTGTTTCCTGCCAGCTTGAGCCCGCCCTCCGCCTTTAGGCATAGTTCTAACGCCGCCAACGACCCAACTTCCGTTGTCCCTAACTCTGTGCACAGTTGTATTGGGGTCGAGATATTTGCGTTTTCTTGTTTCCCAGAGAGAGGCGATTCTGCCCATATACAACACTTGGGCCGCTCCGACCTACCGTTGAGATAGTTTCCTGGTTAGGCCTATGTCATACCATCGCTCACCCCGAGCGAAGCCTAATGATAGGCTCCCATATCGACTCATCGCTTCGCGCGATCGATAAGGGAGCTTATCATTAGGCTTCGCTCGAGGTGAGCGGTGGTATGACATAGGCCTTACCTTCTTTCGTGATTCTGTTGAGGAACTGCGTCAGCCAGTTGATTCCGAGGTCCCCGGGCACCTTCCAAGCCTCTACTGGCACACCGTCAGGCCCTGCTGTCGTTCCGAGTTTCATCGTCCCTATGGCCTTGCAAACCTCTTCTTGCGTCCAGGGTGGGATGGGTCCTTCCGTTGGTTGTTCTTCCTCGGCCTCCCGACGAGGGAACTCCTCGTTCAGGAGTCCCTTGAAGTACTCCTCCATCTCTCTCTCTCTATCTGACCTCGACCGGATTCCGTAACACCCTACCGTCAGCACTCTTCACAGTCTTCAATACTCGAATGTCGAGGCTAGCTCTATGACGCGCCTTGACCAGGCGGATGGCGAACTTCTCTCCCTCGGGCCCGTCTAGTTTCTCGTACAGGGCATCCATTTCCGCGTTCTTTGCCTTCGCTACAGCTGTTTTTGCCAGCCTCTTCAGCTCCCTGTAGGCTGTGAGATGCTCGGGTGCTCTCGTTTTCTGCCACAGCTTGTAGGCCTCCTTCTTCCTCTTCACCTCAGCCTGCACCTCTTCGTTCCAGAACCATGCCGGTTTATCCCCTCTGGTTCCTCCCTTTGTTTCTCCCAGGGTTTCCTTGCCACATCTCAGGATTGTATGGGCTACCCTCCTCAAGGTCTCATCCACGGGACCAGCTGGATCTGAACCCCGCTGTCTCCACCATCAGATCCTGGGTTCCGTCCTCACTTTGGGCCTGGTGGGTAGGGGTATGCTAAGGTCGGCTACCAAGGGTCTATGCTGTGATGCCACGTCTTCTTCCGGAATGACCTTCACGTCGCGGACTGTTTTCAGGGCAGCCCTTCGAACCAGGATGTGGTCGACTTCCGTCCTTCTTCCTCCGCTAGCATAAGTCACCTTCTAGCTCTTCCTCTTTGCGAAGAAGGTGCTACAGACAGCCAGGTCGTGGGCGATAGCCAGATCCAGAATTCGTTCTCCATTCGGGTTTATCAGGCCGATACCTTTACCTCCATGAACCCTTTCCACTCCTCTTCTGCAAA
>CANDYH010000362.1:0-16848 GCA_947396885.1 Heligmosomoides polygyrus polygyrus | reverse complement strand
ATATAAGGAGACGCCATGGAGTGTCTCATTACTTTTGGCCCCGCCTAATATGATATGATAAGCTAGCAACGCGTAAGGGTACGCATGGCCATCATACGCCGTGCGCCGGGGTTCAGAAGACGTGCCACGAAAGCCATCCAATGTGAGCCGGGATTCAGAACACATGCCGAAGACGTCGTGGAGCGCAAGTTTGGATTCGGAAAATGTGTCACAGAAGTCATCCAGTGTGCCTCGGGATTCAGAAAACCTGTCATGTCGTACAACGTGCTACCGAGAACAGAAGATGACGTCGCCATCTACCGTGGCCATCGAACTTGCATCGGGATTCAGAAGACGTGTCACAGGCTTCACACATTTCGTTGACCAACAGATTGATCTTATTATGTTTTTGCAATACTTCGGGTTGGGATTCTAACGATCCTATAGTAAGTGAGGAGCATCTGTGTCCGTTTCCCTTCATACAGAGAACGGGCACTTCGGAGTACAATAAATCGCCTGAATGCGATAAAGAGTGGAAGGGCTTCATAGGAATTGTTTTCATGGTGCTATCCTGCGATATCCTATCACCGTATTCTGTGAAGTATGCAGGACCAGTTTATTAGCGTAATGAAGGTAAACAGACCTAAAGAAGAAAAGATGAAGTTGTTCTATTCTCGGGGCTTGACAAGAAGTCCCCAACCGGACGTTTAGCTTTTTTATACTGTTACTGAAGGGAGACTGTGAACGCCCTCCTTTTAACAACAATTTTTACTGTTATTGAAGGGAGGGCATCCATCTCTTTGACATTTATCAGATATTGGCTTTTTGCATTAAGGGGCCGCTGATAAAATGACTATGTTCCGCCTTCAACCAACAAAATTTCAGCAAAGTGTAATCTCATAGAGGTTGTAGCAACCGTGAGCTTGCTTTAAAGTTACTATTTGCTATATTAGAGGTGTTGAACGTTCATCATCATTATGTTGAATATCCTTCCCACTGCCCCAACGGTCAGTAACTTACAGCATACAACAAGAGCAAGTGTACAGAAGGGCACGAAATCTGTGTAGACGTGAGGACCTCTCACATCTCAAGCTATCATTTGGATGGAGCCATTTTTTGTTACGGCAACGGTTTGAAAACGTGGTACCCTAGTAAGAAGTCTTGTAGTTGCAGCTGTCTGAATCCATAAATGGCTCGCCATATATCAGTCGCCTTCATAGCGAACCATCTAAAGGATGATGGGGGGGGGGGGGGGGCAGGGGAGCCCTGTTCATAATTCGCGACGGGAGCGACGACAGCCACGCGCGCTGCGTTCGCTGCGCTCTCGTCGCTCCCACCGCCCGTGCAAAACGTGCGAATCGATTAAGACAGAGCGCGCGCCGCCGAAAAGTGTTCATACTCGAGTGCCGGCGTTGTCGTCCAGCCGCTGTTGTCGCTCTAGTCGTTCTAGTCGCCGCTGTCGCCTGTTCATACTTCCGCGCGCTGCGCCATGGATTGCCGGTACTAAGCGGGCTGGTGCCCGCTGTACAACGGTATGTATCCTAAAACGGGTAGGTTAGATCAACCACACCCCGGAGTTCCTTCCATTAGCTAGTTCAGTGCCACAGAAACCGTATTTATTTGAGTGTTCCACGACCATTGTCTCATAATGGAGCGAGCACCAGCCCGCTTAGTATCGGATTGCCTTCTTCTTTGAGTGTCAGCTCGATTGCTCATGTACTTGCAATGTCGGCGATTAATTCGGCAAGTACACGTCTACTTCTAGGACACACAGACTCATCTTTTGAGAAAAATTCCAATGCAAATTCCCTGACAATAAAGCCAGCTGAGGACTGCAGGAGGACATGATTTTGACTTGCTGGAAACATCCAAGCAGAAACAAGAGAAAAACTATTGATCGGTTAACGTCAAACTGGGTCGCAGGAATTCAGAAGACGCTCCACAAATATCGTACGTATGTACAGGTTCAGAAGACGTGTCGCATACGTCATTCAATGTTTATTGGGATTCTGAAAACATGTCAAAGACGTTGTTGTTACGGTTCAGAAGACGTGCCACGGATGCCGTACAACGTGAGTGGATTCAGAAGACGAGTTACAAACCCCATCGATGTATTGGTATTCAGAATACGTGTCAAAGGCTTGTCCTCCTTTGGAGCGAAACTCCACAGAACTTTGTATTGTTGTAACCTTCGAACAGGGACCGCGACCATCTTCGGGAAAAATCTGTCGTTGAATCACTGAAAAGTCGGTAGGACTTTCGTGCAACTATGTAACTACCTATTCCATGGAACGTTGCACATTGTTGTGGATGAAATCAATTCCCGACAGATAACAAGCCAGTTGTGAAGTGTGTGTTTTTCGTGGCTCCTAACTGCTTTACTTTTCCTCGATATTGAATACTATGTGATTCCCTTCTAGAGCAAATCGTGCACTACCAAAAAGTGTACAACACATCGCTTCAGCATTTGCAACTCCTCGAATTTCGTACATCCTGACCGTCCGCCCCATAATCACGTCGCAGCCGTGCGGCCGCCACCCTCCTTTGCCGCGTAAACTCGTCCGACCTGATCAGCTGGCCGCGCCCTCTCGATAAGTCGGGGTATCTAACGTAGCGCACCCCGCAGTTCCTCATGCATTTCAAGCGCGTTATTGAAGCTATTTCTGTTCCCGACGCGTCGTATCGTTTTTTTCGTGCAGTTGTTTCTTAAACGTTAAAATATGCTTTCAGGAGATGGACACAGCTCATAGTGGGCCAGAGCGGCAACTGTAGAGGTTGTGAAGAGATATCTATAGTTATTTTTTATTTTTTTTTTGTTCTGGTTGATACAATTTAACCCTTATAATATATTTCGCCGGAGATGCGTTCACCACACAGTTTATAAATCTGGGATCATTGTAATCCGAATTACACTTATTTGCAGGGGAGAAAGAGCTATGAAGCGATGAGCGGAAGAGAAGAGGAGGGAGGGAGGGTTCGTGCAGCTCTAGGCGAAGGAGATCAAGTAAGGCTTAGATTTCATTACTTAAGATTCATTATATGTGCAATGATGTTGAAATAACATCGAATTCTATGTTGCAGGAAACGCAATACTATGACCCGAGGAATGGAAGGGATCCAGAGACAGTGAAAGCCTACGCACTGAATCGTGACCCGGGGCAGGTGAGACGTAGGTTTAATTCATTCCAAATTGCATATTGAGTTGTATGTTGTTCTATCAAAAAGTATCACAGGTTGCGCAGTACCATGAAACATGGAGTGAAGAAGTGGAGGGAGGGAGGACGGCTGTTTTGCAACGAGAAAGAATGCAGGTTAGACACACATATAATTCATTGGAAGAAACATGTTCTGTGGTATTTCTTTCAATATAGATTCTATTTTCCAGAAAACGCAAATTTATGAGCCGTGGAACGGAAGAGAAGCGGAAGGAGGGAGGGCGAACACACTGCAACGTGACCGGAGGCAGGTGAGACGTGTAATTGACTTTAAGTCGCATTTTAAGTGGTATGTTCTTTCCTCATCAATTCGATGTTGATAATGGAGGAACAATGAAATGAAATGAAATGAAATGAATGAGAACGAATGAAAGGACATTTTCTATTCTGCTTTATGTTGCAGGACATGCAATGTTATGAGCCAAGGATTGGAAGAGAAGCGGAGGGAGGGAGGGCAAGAGCAAATCAACGGGAGGCAGGGTAGGTGAGACTTAGGTAAAATTTATTCCGAATCTCATATTGAGTGGAATGTTCTACCATTATCATCACATAGAGCGGTATGTTCTTCCGTTAACAATCCTATGTTGTAGGATACGCAATGTTATGAGCCGAGAATTGGAAGAGAAGCGGAGGGAGGGAGGGCGAACACAATCCAACGTGACCCGAGGCAGGTGAGACCTAGGTATAATTGATTCCGAATCTAATATTGAGTGGAATGTTCTTTCCTTATCATCGTAAAGATTCATGTGTTCTTTCATTAACAATTCTGTGTTGCAGGATACGCAATTTTATGAGCCGTGGATCATGAAAGAAGCGGAGAGAGGGAGGGCAACTGCAAATCAACGAGACGCAGGGCAGGTAAGACCTTTTATTATCTGGGAAGTAATATTCATAGATAAGCTATTTCAATAAAAAGTTTTATATTACAGGAAACACAATTGTATCCGCCTAGGAATGGAAGAGAAGCGGAGGGAGGGAGGGCGAACACACTGCATCGAGAAGTAAGTTAAAAATTTGTATTGAAGGTCTACTGGAGGCTTATTATCATGAAGTCTATAATTCAAGATGCGGAATTCTACGAGGTGAGGGAGAGGAGAAAGGCGGGCTGAGGTGGGATACGGCATCAAGATCAGGTAAACTTTAATTATATTTTAATTGAATAAACAAGTAAATACATTATAAAGGACGGCTCTACTCCGTCCCCTTTGGGATGCGCCATTCAGCCAACTTCTACGGGAGGCCAAGGAAGCTGTTAGAATAAGTAGGGGACTAACCAATGACTTGTGGAGACCAAACGATCAAGTAGTCAGCAGATATCCTTACCAGCCAAGTAACAGATACCAAGCAGCCGACCAAGTAGGGATGGAAGATTGCGTTAGCCTAATCGGAAAATTCAAGCAAGTAACCTGGTATCAGGTGAACGCCACTTTCTACGACTGCGCTCTCCCCTCCCCCCGTATGAAACACATTAAATTAAATAAGCTAACCAAACTATACTGGAGGATCTTAACCTTAAGGGCTGAGACGAAATCTAGGGAGTTGGATGTAGATTCCCAATGAAACTTACATCTACAAGGATGAGTTCTGATTCAAGCAATAACAAAGAAGGAAGAAACGTTGTCTTTAAGGATTTCGTGGAATACGCACTGCTCGAAAATGGCGAATACGACGACGAAGAATTTAAGGAAGGCGAGCAAGCGCTTCGGGTAGCTAGCATAAACTTTGAATGACAGGGAGCCTATGTCTAGGAAAGGTCATATTCTAGAGCGCTACTATACCGTTTTCTACTCGCGAGACCGAGGCCATTCTTGATGGTTACATCAACAACTATGATGTATACCATCACGCGATGTTAGGAGGATCTCGTAATGGAATAACGGTACGCATTACTGCTACAATGAGCTTAATAACAGTAAGGAAATAGGTACTCATATTTGTTGTAGGCGAAAAAAAAAGTTCCTTGCTGACCTGACGGAAGTCGTAAATTCACTAGGAGTCGCTCCCAGGTCGTTCAAGCAAATCGACCAGAAAATCAGAGACGAAATTAAAATTCTTAAGCGTTATAGCAATGCAGTGGTGGGTATTTTTTAACTGGGTCTGGAAGACTATCAGGTCATCTAAATATCTGTAGGAGTTTTAGAGAATGGAAAGAAGCCACACCGGAGGGGGAAGGCTGCGGCTGCCACGATTGTCCGAAGTCCAAAAGAAAGCCTTCGAAAGGATAGAAGAGAAGCCACGATTAAGTGGTATCAATTGCGGCCAAGAAGTAGGGCAAAAAAGTGTGATGGTGTGTTTTCCCATCTGGTATTAACTCCTTCTCATACGACGACAAGCTCTATTCAGTATTTCCATGTTCAAGAGACCGAACAAAAGCAACCTGAGCGACCTAGACGAACACCGCCAAAGTTCCCTACAACTCTTCCGGAAATGAATAGGTAATGCTGTTCATTAATATTATCTGTTGGAACGTTTTAATGTTTTTTCCTTCAGAGTTTCTTCAGCGGCCCTAATGAAGGGAGAGATGGAAAACATAGTACTTCGACGCGAGGCGCTGAAGAGAAAGATAATTCTTCTCGATCTTCAGATCGAATATTGGACGAAGAAGGCCAAGTTATGATACTGTTGTGTATTTGTATATGTTCTGCAGTAAGGCTAGGTCGTAATGTAATTGTTTATTTGTATGTGTTATTTGTGCCGGGCGCGTGTAGCGCAGTCGGAGGAGGCGCGACTGCCGCGTGCACCCGACACCAGGTTCCTGGTTCGGATTTCCCGCCCAGGCCAACCAAGCCTTCCATCCCTCCGGGGTCGGTGAATTGGTACCAGATGTGTCTGGGAAGGATAGAGCGCTGACTTGTTCATCGGCTGGCCACCGGAAGTCATTGTATGGCCAAATACGCATTCATGTCGCCTTCCACGACATCCCGTAGAAGTAGAATGCGCTGGCGCATCCCAGAAGGGATTGAGTAACGCCGTCCTTTATCCTTTATCCTTTATTTGTGCCATATGATAAATGTGGGTATAATTCACAATAAACTTGAGTGGCATACTTTGTTGCACATCTCATTATAGGAATAACTACGTTAAAAAAAAATCTTGTTATGATATTGTTCACAAATTCCCTTGCACGCATGTTGGGGGGATTCATGGTATCATCCAGGGGCTCTGATGGGACTTCACCATCCTGACGATCCGCTCCCTGGTACTCATCGTAGTTTGGTGGTTCTTTATTTTCAATTGATATGTTGCGTAAAACGCAACAACAAACAATGATTTCAGCAGCTTTCTCTGGATCATATCTAAAACATTGCGGATGAAATATTACATTTAATTGAGTATTAATGCATTCACTTGCCTACACTCTCCATGAAGTATATGAAACTGCCGCTTAAGGACACCAAAGCACTGCTCAATTCGTGATCGCTCACTGCATATTACGTTGTTGTAGCGCATTTCTAAATTACTTTGACACTCAAAAGGTGAAATATTATTCACTAGTATAACAATACCTTGACTATTTCGCACGATATTCAACGGCTTAAGAAGAAACTCTTCCGAGCCAAAAGCTGAATCGCCTATTATAGCCCCTTCCACTTCTTTAGCCTTTAACTGTGCGTATAGTTGCGACGTCTTGAAAACGCGGGAGTCGTGAGCTGACCCTGGCCACGTCGCTGAAATCCACCTCGTCTTTCCTTCGAAGTCAACCACAACTCCCGCGTTTATACTATGATATCCTTTGCGGCAGACGAAATCCTCTTCATGATCGGTTGGCCTTTGGATCCGGCAATGTGTGCCATCTATGATTCCTACGATGCCCGGAATTCTGTATCGTTTGAAGAAGGCTCGCCTAATTTCCGTGCACTCCTCACTTGTCGGCCACTTATGTATTCGCCGGCTCTCTTTACAATTCCCTTCAAGAAGAGGGAGAGCACACGGGACACTGTCGCTTGATGACAGCCTGCTATTCTAGCTGCGTCGCTTTGCATGACATTGCGGCCGAGCAGATGAATGCTCAACGCTACTTGGTCAGCAATAGTCATGTCCACGCCTCTTCCGTGACACCTCTCCAGGTCTTCCGCTAGCATACCGCAGATCTTATAAAACACCGGACGTGTGAATCGATAATCTTTTCTAAATTCGACGTCCGTAAGAGTGTCATAGGGACACGTTCTGTCTCTAAAGAGCCGTGGAACCTTCCCGTACTTCTTGGCGATGTCCATAGTTGCGACAAGGTCCATGTTGAGTTGATTTCCTGCATTAGTTACATTATGTTACAGGATCATTCCCTTTAACTGTGTATAGAAGCTATTCAACAAGCTTCTTCAAATACGGTTGTTTTTAGGTACCATCGCTAGCACTACTAACATATTATATCAGTCTGATAATTCTGTTCTTTCATTAAGGATACACACAGTGACTCTATCAATGAAAATTTGGGAGTTCTCAATATTCCCCGCGACCATTGCGGGATATCGTTGACACCTATTCTGAACTGAGTCACCCCTCATTCCCATCGGCGTCACCTCGTTTGAATCCGGACAATCTTTACGCGAAATCGGCGACATGTCACCTGAATCCGGACACCCCTTACGCGACATCGGCGACAAGTCTTTAGAACGCAGACATCCCTTACGCGACATCGGCGACACCTCTTTTGAACCCGGACACCCATTACGCGATATCGGCGACATGTCTTCTGAACCGGGACGACATCGGTGGCATCTTCTCTAAAGTTGGACGGACATCAGACAGGCCTATGCTTACCTTCAGCCTGATTAGGATGAGTTTCTCGTATCTTTTATCAGAAAAAAGACGAAAAACTATGTTTTTTCAGTCGTTCAGATTCATTACGCTTCAAAACATTGTGGTTATAATGATAATAAGCATTCTTATGTTCAAAAACTAAATGGATGCATCACTACGATGTCGCTGTGCGTCTATCTTAATGGTTTGGGCACCCTAATAGTGTTGATGCTACGGTCTTCTTTCCATCCATTTCCGTCTATTTGTTATGAACGACACCCCGGATACAATAAACTACTTTGGAGGATAGGAGGATATCGAAAACAGAAAAGTTATTAGAGCAACGTTCTTGTATCGTCTTCATTGCTTCTCATCCCCGGTGCGGCAGTTCCATCAGCTGATTACGACTAACGCGCTCCAGCGTACGCATTTCCACTGCGTCTCTGCCTCTCCCCGAGCAATTTTCTAGGGGGATGCCGTCCCCGGGTTTTCATGACGTGGCTCGTCCCCTAGATAAGCCCGGGAGAGATGTGCATACCGGGGAACGACGTGGCACCCGCTCGGGGACGGTTGGGGAGAGAATAGCATACGGCCCAAGTTGGTTTCCACATACTGAGTAATGAAGGAAAACCACCCGTAGCGATAAAAGAAAACCACCCCTGGTTACTTGCCGCCGATGTTGATAACGTATCTGGGGATTCAGGTGACGTCTCACGGAATGAGTTCAGGAGATCCCTTCCATCCTTGTCCTTCATTTTCTTGAGAGCCCAGCGGCGGTTTCATAATGTGACACATATCTAATGTTTCGATAAACTTCAAAGGTAGGAGGGCAAGGGAAGGTAAGCATAATGGAGAGGAGCAATAGAGTAGGTTCCCTCCAACTAGGATTGTACTGCTAACTTTATTACAAGAAGTATGACTAGGAACAATTATAAAAAGAGGATAGGCAAAGGTGCCTAGAGTTCACTCTGTTACTAGCACGATCCTGACGAACACACCCCGAATAGTTACTGTGTCATTTGGGCGTCAGAAAATCGCGCTTGTGCAATTACACACATTCGATACCAGTGCTTTCGTGTCGAACACGTCGGCCAACGTGCCTAGGAGTTCAGTAGCCTTGCTCGTGTGGAAACTGCTTTCGTTGGCCAGGGGACGTCCACGGCTAGGAAGAGCGCAGAGCCAGGCTAGGGAAGGGACCCCAGGTTGTGTGCCATACAGCCTGCTCCTATGGAGACTATTTCATCGCTCAGGGGAGTCCACGGTTGGGTTCTGCGCTCTTCGAGCGGCGAAGCGCATACGGCTGAAACAATGCGCAAAAAACGCGCAACATTCTGTAGCCGTCGAAACCTCTCAGATCTCAGATAGTCAGCTGAGATGCAAGAATGCCTCAACGCATGGGAACTGAGCCTCCGACATCCCTCCATGAAGTAAGCCCGCTACCCTGCACCACGACCCACTTGCCAAGACTGCGACGCGCGATCTCTATGCAGGAGGGCGCAGACAAACGGTATACGGTAACCATTCTAGGGTGCATTCGTCGGAATCGTTTCTTACACTCTGTTAGGAATGCTGTACTGTGCATTGCGCAAGCGCGCTCCACCGCGAACACCCGACCGAATTCATTGCACGGGGGGAGGGTGTTTTTAAAAGCGATCTCCATGTAGGCATTCGATCAATGCCTTGTACGCCCGTGATGGCACTGCCGTCAAGCGGGTTGAGCGGCAGTGGAAAGCGGCGTTGTTTCGAGGAAGGTCCGGAGTTCGGTTCTCCTGCGTTGAAGGATTTTTGCACTTCGATTGAGTGGTTGAGATTTGAGAGGTCTTTGACGTCTACATAATTCGCCGGCGTTTTCTGCGCATTTTCCAGCTGTATGCGCTCTTCGAGCGCAAAACCCAGCTGCGGACTTCCCCTGAGCGACGAAGGCAGTTTCCACACCACCAGTTTGGATGGCACACACCCTGGAGTCCCTTCCCTAGCCTGGTCCTGCGCTCAAAGAATATACTGTCCCTGATTGCCCGATGAGGGCGCACACTTCTGATTGGAGCGTAAATTATTTGCTCGTGGGATGAATGAAGCAGGAAAGACAGGTTATGTTGTTGGATCGCAGACTTCGTAGCAATCGAACGTTCGAATGCGAATGCTTCGAGCATTTGAATTTGAGCATTCGAAAATCGATTTTTTACATTCGAAAGTCGTGTTTTTTCGAGCGTTCGAATTCGAATACATTCGAAAATCGCGTTTTTTCGAACGCACGAATATTCAAATTCGAATAGAATTATTCGAATTCGAATGCTTGAATATTCATTCGGGCTCAACTATGGTAGGGTGATGTTGGGAGCCCTTGTAAATTTCGGTGAGAAAACCTTTAGTTTGAACAAAGTTATCATGATGCGACGCAAAAAACGCGTTTTTGCGTCGCAAACGTCGTTTGGTTGAATGTTTAGCCGCGGCACTGTACTATAGAAAGAATCTCTTTCCTCTAAATAGTAACAAAACATGTTTTGTTTTGCCGAATCCTTGAGGAAAGCGAGTAAGAGGGTGTAATGATTAACCTCCACAGCGTCGATCTGCGGCACAAGCGGCTCGTGTCGTGACATGGGTGGCACAGTGGTACAGGGGCTTCTTCACGGTCGTGACGTAGAAGGTTCGGTTCCCAAGTTATGTCTCGTTTTTGCAATTTTACAGTATCGGATTTTCATACAGATTTCCATATCTGAACTTTTTTTTGGAGTTCGTTGCGATAAGATGTCATAATGAGCTGCTGCTAAACCACCTCTACAATGTCGGCTAATCTCAAGTGGTTATTCACCAACTGACACTGAAGTGTGGATTTCCACTGGATGCTGTTCCTTCGAGAGACGGTGGCGATGTCCGTTCCTCCACGTGGTGCCACTGGAAACTGCTCGCTCCCCGAGCTAAGCTAATCACGGACATTCGAATGCAGGCGACAGGCCCTTGTGACAGGCCGGCCTAGAGCCCGGCGAGTGTGGAAAGTATGCGAGGGTCCCTGATGCGAGGACGGCATCGGGGGGGGGGGCAACTGAGCTAGTCCGAAGGTCCCGTAACGTAAGCAGGAAACGCGTGGCAACGCTGAATGTGGGTACGTTGACTGGCCGCTCGTGCGAGTTGGTTGAAGCACTGGAGCGTAGAAGAGTTGATCTCGGTGCAGGAGACGAGGTGGTCCTGCAGCAAGTCAAGGGTCATAGGACGTGGCTTCAAGGCCGTTCTATGTGGAAGTCTCAGGACCACCAGTGGTGTCGGAGTAATCGTCTTCGAACGTTTCCGAAACTCGATACTAAGCTTCGAACGCTTTGACGATCGATTGATGAAAATCGTTCTCGCCACTAAGGAGCGACTCTATCATTTCTTCTCTGCGTATGCTCCACAGACTGGCTGCTCCGAGCAGGCCGAGGAGGAGTTTTGGAGCCCGCTTGATGAAAAGACAGCAGCGGTACCGTCGAAAGATGACATCATAGTCGCTGGTGACCTTAATGGGCACGTAGGTGCTGCAAAGGACGGGTACAGCTGTCATGTTGGTTTCGGATAGGGGTTACAAGACCCCTATCCGAAACCAACATGACAAACAACATGAAACCCGTATTCTTCTTCTTCTTTGTGAGCGTATTCTTGAGTATGCGGAATCGCATAATCTCACCATTGTGAACACCGTCTTCCGAAAACGCGACTTCCAGCTCATCTCATATTATAGTGGGAGCTCCAAGTCTCAGATAGATTTTCTGCTTGCGAAGGATCGTGACCGGAGCATTGTCACAGACGCGAAGATCGTGCCGTATGAGACGGTCGCCCCACAGCATCGACTGCTGATCTGCACCCTAAAGATCGCCCCTTCGATGCTGAAGCAGATCAAGCGATGCGATGCAGCTAGAATCAAGTGGTGGCGAATGAAAGAGAAGGAAGCAGCTGTGATTTCTCGCGTACGGTTGCCGACAGTCACGACAGTCGACGAAACTTGGAAGAGAGCAACCGCCGCAATACGCCAAGCTGCAAGATTGTAACTCGGCACTACGAAGCCTGGACGACGCAAAGTCGACAAGCAGACATGACTGTGTACAGACGATATGAAAGCGAAGGCTCGAGAAAAGAAATCGCTGTATCATGTTTTCTCGGCGACTGAACAGCCGACAACTGTCAGGAGTATCAGAAGGCGAAAAAGGCTGCAAAGAAAGCCGTGGCCGTTGCGAAGGCCACTCATTATGGTGATGTCTACCGAAAGTTCGAGTCGCGCGATGGTGAGCGGTATTTGTACCGACTTGCTGAGACCCGCCATCGCCAAACCGAGGATATTGAAAAGTTCGTTGGCATCAATGATGAGAGCGGCCATCTTCTGACAGACCGCAAAAAGGTGCTGAAGCGATGACGTGACTACTTTGACGAAATTTCCACCATGGAATTTCTTCATCCGGCCATCCCTTGTGTGGTTTCTGTTCACGGTCCCGTTTTTTTCACCTTGGAGGAAACAGAAGCGGTTCTGAAGAAGATGAAGCCCGGTAAGGCGACAGGGCCGGATGATCTGGCAGTCGATGTTTGGAAGTCGAAGCTCTGGTATCCTGCTGAGTGGTAGGCTGAGTTCTTCAACCAGGTAGTAAAGGAGAAGAAAGTACCGGGATGTTGGCACAATAGTACAGCGATTCCGATTTGGAAGAAGAAGGGCAGTTCTGCGGACTGCTTCAGTTACCGTCCGATTCGCTTGCTTTCGCACAGCATGAAGATCTTCGAGCGAATCCTCGATAGACAAATCCGTGAAATCGTCAAGCTCCCCGACAACCAGTGCGGGTTTGTGTCTGGTTGTGGGACCATTGAGGCTATACACGCCTCCCGCCTCCTGGTGGAGAAGCATCGCGAGAGACAGAAGCCGGTGCATATAGCCTTTCTCGACTTGGAGAAGGTCTTCGACCGCGTACCGCGTGAGCTTATATGGTACGCGTAGCGACGACACAACGTGCCTGAGGAACTAATAGAGTGGGTGCGGATGCTCTACTCTTTCCCAAGGAGTAGAGTGTAAGCTGCAGCTGGAACCTCAATGGAGTTTCCCATCTTTTTTGGGGTGCACCAGGGTTCTGCGCTTTCTCCACTCCTCTTTGTTGTCGTCATGGATGCCATTACGCGAGATCTTCAGCAGCCTGTTCCATGGACGCTGCTTTATGCTGATGACGTGATGCTCGCTTGCGAAGACAAAGACGATCTCGAGCGGCAGGTGCAAGCTTGGTGCGACCGTCTGGCGATGTTCGGACTCAAATTGAACATCAAGAAGACCGAGTACCTAACGACTGACGTGAACGAGCCCGGCTCCATTAAGATTAACGATACTGAACTTGCACGCACTTCGGTGTTTAAATACCTGGGATCAGCAATAGCGTCTGACGGCGGTCTGATGGTTGACGTGAACTCAAGTATGACTGCAGCTTAGTCCAAGTGGCGTTCGTTGTCTGACGTGCTCTGCGATAGGAAGATACCAGAGCACTTGAAGTGGAAAATATATAGAGCTGTCGACCGGCCAGTAGCAATGTATAGAGCTGAGTGTTGACCTGCGACCAAAGAAGTTTAAAAGCGCCTCAGCGTCATGGAGACGAAGATGCTGCGCTGGACGGCTGGAGTCACCCCCATAGACCGCATTCGAAATGATGCTATTCGGCAAAAGTTCGGTGTCGCGCCGATAGCGGACAAGATGCGCGAAGCTCGCTTGCGGTGGTACGGCCACGTTCTGCGTGGGAAAGAGGACAGCGTCCGCAATATAGGCCTTAAGTTGGAAGTATCTGGAAGGCGGTCTAGAGGACGCCCGAAGCAGCGTTGGTCCGATACGTTACACACGGACATGAAAATAGCTGATGTTCACCCTGATCAAGCGCAGGATCGGGTAAGGTGGCGTCGTAATACCAGAAGAGCGGACCCCGCGACGAAGCGGGACAAACGCTGAATAAGAAGAAGAAGAAGCTGTTCCTTCGAAAGACTAGGTGAAGCTGGCGGAAAGCATAGCAGGTGTCCTACAGGATTTCGACTGCGACAGCTGGAAATCGACCAAGTGGGGAAGTTGGAGATAGTGGAAGATGAGCACCACGAGTTTCAACCAGAAGAGGATTGTGTCGAATTCACTAGGCCACTAACCGGTGAAGGCGCAATCACGTTATCGAGAGCACACACCGCTTCGAAGAAAAAGGTTTGACTATACTAGAACTGGTAGTCAAAAACCTTTTCATGCAGAGATGCCATTTTCGGAATATCAGACCATAAAAGTGTTCCCAAAATAGGACATAACCTGGAGCGATTTTGCTTCAGCTGTACAATTGCATAACAAACATTTGTGCCGCACCAGAGAAGTGAGTACACATCACAGAAGCTTGAGATGTTTTCATGTGAGAGCGTAATTGAACTTTTTAAAACAGATTGAAAGCTAACCACTTCATGCATGCTCAAAGGCTTACGAGTTTGAAGAGGTTCAAAAAGAGAATGAACTCTTCAAGGCTGCTACTGAAAGGACGTCATCGATGCCGCCCGGCAGCTGTTGTTGGTCTACAAGTTACCTATGTCCCCTTGTTGTTAAGAATGCTGTAAGATCTTTTCGTGCTCTGTTCACATAATGATTCTAATTTCAACAGAGTAGATGATGTGTATGATGCCCTAGCACCTTTTCCTTTCATGCGTCCCATATTACGAATCTGTCTGCACCAGCAGCATTTTAGAATTATCGCCATTTTAGAAATAATTACGAAAGCTGGTGGTATTCATAACAACGTACGCCTAGAAACAGGAACTACACTGCACTAAATAGCACGATAATGTAAAGAGAAACACAGGACGTCAATTCTCCCAGCAAGTTCACGGGTTTAGCAGGGGACCTACTGCGACTCACAGGCCTCAGCCAATAGGAGAGCTAGGTCCTTTACATTTCTGAGAGGGTTGTGTCAAGTTTGGACTTTGATTTGATTGAGTTGCGGGAGGAAGTATCGATGCTGCCGATTGTGTTATTGTTATCGTTGGCATAGTGTATAAAGTTGTACACGAAATACTTGTCAACTCCCGACTCAGTCCGCAGGTGGGTGCGGGGTTATCCTTGCCATCCGGCCTTCCCGCGTCTTCACCCGGAGAACTTAATCGGTTGCCTTCTGCGCTGTCGCTAGGCGAACAGGCAGAGTGGCTTATAGAAGCACTTAGGCCGTGCATGTCTACCGAAATGGTGATGTTCTTCTTCAATTAAGTTCTTCTGAAATTAGCGGTACCTATTCCGACTTGACAACTCAGAAAAAGGTCACCTAAGGTCCCCTAGTGTTCCTTTTATCTCCCCTCTAGGTATTCGACGGCTGAACCGTATGTCAGACGGTAGTTACACCTACACCATTTAGTTTTATAAAGTTTATGATAAACTTAAGAACAAACACAAATACGGAACAGCGAAACAACTACTTCGAAACGAACGTGACAATGAATACAGAAGTTATCAAAATGGCTCCAAAAGGAGCAAATGCTAGTGGCCTCAAATAAATTAGATATCTCAAACGGGTCAAATGAACTCAAAAGAATTAAATGTCACCACCAAAGTTTGGTTAGTAAGTGAGAATTGTACCCGGGGCTTGTCCGATCACTGAGGCCTGGAAACCAACCGGCTGACTCTCCCTCGACTCCCTTTGGGCTCCACTCACGCGATTAAGGGCGGATGGGACGAGGAAGGAACAAGGGTCGACCATCAGGTGGAAATCAACTCAACTCATACTGCTGCGTAGCACGAACACGGGGAATGCGGGGCGAGAGAAGGTACGTTGGGTACCAATAAAAAGAACACCTAGGAGGTCAGGCTAGGGCAACGCCACTAGGGAGTCGCCAGCCGACTGCTAATACTAGGCTCTCAACTGGGTGAAGTTACGCCCGGGGTCTAGCCCCTAAATTCTCACTAACGCTACCGCCTATTAAAACTCGGGCCGACTAAACTCGTCACAACCAGGTCAGGAGGCGGACGGGCAGCTCCTGCCTGTACCCACTGGGGAGTCTACACTACAGGGGGGAGCGGGTGTTTAAGTCCTTAGGGCTTACCTGTCCTCTTCCCTAATTTAGTGGGTCTTCACCCAGCAGGTACCCCTACCGTGTAGGCGTGTGATTAGCCTCTGGCACGAAAGAGGGAGTGGGGCTAACTGAGGTTAGCCACTGGTGAGTGATCCAAAGCCGGCTGTGAAATGGGCGGCTGGGTACACTGGATGGACGAAGGGTAATTTAAATTAAGTCAGCCGAAACTCGTGGAAGAGGGATGAGGGAATGTTTAGGAGTGGAGTGCAAAAGGTGTCAAGGGCACTGGGACCTTTGATCGCTACAAGTAGCGAAAGTACCCACGCTGTGCGGAAGGGGGAATCACCTAACCCGACCCCAGACCTGAAGGGGAGGCACTTAGTGCCGTCCCACTGAGCGATGTGGGCAAGAAAAGTTAAGGTTTCGAGTACGTCGGGTCTGCCCGACAGTGAAAACCTACTCACGCGACTGCGTGCACACAACGCTCCTAAATCCCTCTACGGAAAAGGGGAATCTCTTCCCCACGAAGGCGTACTAGAAGATTGAAGGCCCCAACGAAGATAACGACGATTGGCCCTGATGGCCTAACCGGCTATTCCGCCCCCACGAAGGCGTGCTAGAGCATCGAACGGAAAACGACGAAAAAGAAAGTGAATGGCCCTCGTGGCCTAACCGGCTAACCGCCGTCCGGTAGTAGCGACGACTGTTCTCGAGGTCCTCGGACATTCGGGTTCGACGAGCCGAACCGAACAGCAACACGAGCCACGCGGTCGGGTGGCTCGAGTTGCTATTGGGGGGAACAGCTGTTGCTATCGGGGAGAAGGCGGTCAACTGAGGGGCGGCTTCTGTTGCTATTGTGTTGCCGCTCGGTTGCTACTGTGTTGACGTTTGGTTGCTACTG
>CANDYH010000360.1:0-19850 GCA_947396885.1 Heligmosomoides polygyrus polygyrus | reverse complement strand
GTATTTTTAGACGATGAATGGGTTTCCTCGAGACGCACGAGTTGTTCGTGACTGAGTATATTGCGCAAGTCCTCCTGTGCAACAGCTCGAGCTAGCTGTCTTTCTCACGAGGTTCATGGGCGGAGCAGGACTTGAACAATTCGCGACAATGGTCCGAAAATAGCCAGCCGTTGACCCCTTGTGAGTCCGTGTCCGCCCAGAAGAGGAAGGAATACCGGTGCTTGGAGAAATGTTTGTCCGCGAGAAGGGCTGCACGCGAAGCTGCGACGAGTCTGACTGGAATTGTTTCGACTTTCTATGTTCCAAAGGAAGAATAAAATAGGATAACGGATAGAGCCTGACACTAGTCAACTGCTTGGGGGGTGCGCCGTGCATTTTACTTCTACAGGAGATAATTGATGCAAATTGGATTAAATTTCGTATTTCGCCTAAGTACTGACCCGCAAGTGGTGAGCATATGGACAACTCAGTGTTCCCCTTCCCAGACAAGTCTGATACAAAATCGCCGATTCGGAGGAATGAATGCCTTGGTTGGTCTGGGCGAGTAGTCCAAACCAAGGCCTAAAATGGAGTGCACGCGGCAGTCAGCACTTCCTGCGCTATCACACTTTATTCCCCAAAAGAAGGTGCGAAAATGACAGTAAGACGACCTTTACAATGCACGCAATAACGTTAAATGTTGAATAGATAAAGATCTGTTGTAGTCAATCGCTTTCTATAGTGCGCCATGAATTCTAAATACTCCTGCGCTGTTTAGAGAATTTGTATTTCTATATTTGGTCTGCAAAGTAACCAATGATATGCTGAAAGTTCACATTCGTTCCGAGTTCCGATTTTTGGCGTTTTTTTTTAATTTCCGTTCCAACCAATTGTGAGGTGAATTCTTTTAGACAGATTCATAGGTTGTCCTTGGAGCAGGTTAGGTTACGAGTAGGAGGAATGAGTCGGCTGAGTTACAATTGTGCTGGAAAGGAAAATTAGAACGATGCTAATGCGTGTACAATCTTAACGGCTAAAAATGTTACTCAACATTTGAATAATCTTGAAAGCTACAGAATTTTACTATGCATGTATTACAGCGTTAACAATGAAAAACTTTAAGGAAGATCGTGTCGTGCACTCATCAGCGCTAATTTGATCGCAAGTGTAAATTTCGTCTGCATACGTTACCAAATGGAAAGTTTTTTAAGGCTTTGTTGAATGTCCACAATGAACGCTTATTTGAAGACGAAAAAATATTCACCATAATCTGAGACAAAACTAGTACTTTAACGAACATGTAGGAAATGTGCAGCCATGTCATCCTTCCATCAGGTGGGTCTAAATGTTATTGGGAACGCAACCATCACAATTGGTCGGTAATCCACGTACATGTTATTGATCCTAGTATGGAAAATGAGCAGCAACATTGAAGCAGAAGGTTTTCTTATCTTGTGCATACGTGTGTTTGTTCCGCCACGAAACGCATGACGATACTCGTACAAATTTTGAGGCCATTGAAGTCATTAAATTTCTTTCTTGAAGGGGATCGTAGTGGCTGTTCTACTTTTAGTCTTTACTTCAAGCAACCTTTGATAAGTCTCTAAAAGTGATTTCATGAAAACTCAGAAAACTGCCACAACCAAATAAATAACCTTGAAAGCAACACTCGAAGGTAGGTGAGGAAAAGCTACGAGAATGTAGTGGGGCAAGGCTCTGCATGTATGTCAATTAATTGTGCTAGCACTTATCCAAAGGATAGCACACTAAAGTTACGAAGGCGGTCTCCAATATATCATGTTCTGCCTGAGTTATTCATTCCTGCTCTTATTCCTGCCCTCATTTATGGAAGATGTTCTGCCAGCTGAAGCATTCAACAGGTGAAAATGTAAGGAAAGCATCTCTGATCCATTTTTGACGAAGGTGTGAACAAATGGCGGGTTTCCATCGTTTCAGTTTCCGTGTTTCGTACCCGGTTGTCGGCCCTTTTTGTAGTCTTCTATCCTTCGTCTTCCGATTTTTCAACATCAGAAAATTCGCACATCCTTGACTATGGCTACCGCTCGCCAACCGCTGGACAAGACAGTGCAGTATCCTTCCTACTCAAATTTGGTGCCAATTCATTGAGGAATGGAGGGCTTGTCAGAGTCCGAGACCCAAGCAACACTAGTAAGGAAAGAAGAGTTCTCTTACGACGAAAGTTGCCTTCAAAATTTTACCTAGGCGGTTTTTCAACATTCTTTGTTGTTATACAATTCAAATAGTGTCTAGATCCTTTGTGGAACAGTCATTGTCAACCACCAGTGTAGATTTGGTAGCTCAAATTCCTCACATACAAGCAAAGCTGTTAGTTTGCATGTAAGGCCGGAGTGACGTCCAGCAAAGGCCGATAGGTAAGCCGAAGAATGATGATTAGTCAGAGATGTTGGAGTGCTTTATTTGACAACGGGCGCCCAGAGGTCTGTCGAGTCGAGTGCTCTACACTCCCCGACGTGACACCGTCTCAGGCAGATCTAGAAGGGAACCGCACTGCAGCTGGCGTGACGATTTGTAGAACAACTGAGAAGCTAGTTGACGCTGAAGGGGGGACACAGTGAATGCCAGCAACGTCCAGACCTATTATATTATCAGGTATTTCGAATGATAACAGACTGGCCTGTTATTATAGACACAAATTTCACCAATTTTCTTGTCAGTTGAAGAATAGATATATTCTTTTAACCTCGGAATAACCACTCATTGAGGGAGATGAAGAATAAATGTAAAGGACGGCTTTACTCAATCCCTTTTTGGGATGCGCAGCACCTTCTACTTTTACGGAATGTCGTAAGAGTGAATTGAATACGTATTTGGCCTAACAATGACATGCGGTGGGCAGCTGATAAACAAGATAGCACCTTATCCTTAGCAGACAAGTCTGCTATCAATTCACCGACCCTGGAGGGTCGAAGGTTTGCTTGGCCTGAGCGGGATATTCGAACCAGGAAATGATATCAGGCGCACGCGACAGCAGTCACCTACTCCCACTGCGCTACATGCGCCCATGAAGAAGTTGCATGTTCTTTTAATGTCAGAATATCCATTCATTGGAGTGTGTTAGCATACCACTAATAGTCGTGTGTACGCTGGAGCATCCCCTTTCAATATGTAGTAATTCATCAAAAGGGAAACATCGACTATTTCAATTTCTGCAGAGAAGGAGAATAAAGTAACACGTGTAGGTGCTCTTTTGAAGCAATTTCGGAGCGGAAGTAAACTATAAAACCATTCACATTAGACTTTTTGGAATGCAAATTTTGTGGCATTTCATCTAGTAAACTATGTCAAACGCTTGTAGACGTTCCTATAGACCGCCTCAGATTCAACTCCAGACTGAAAAAGGAAAAGGAAGAAGAAGGGGGTAAATAAAGAGAAGACGATAAATTTCGAAACCCTGATAGTCACGGGAATTTTTCAACTATGAGACAATTGGAAACCACACTGCTGCCTGGAAGACAAATAGTTGGAAAATTCGAATTGGAACCGAAGATTCGCACCGTTTTACTATGAGGGAATTTTCAAAATCTAATATTGGTATATCGTTATTCTAAAAGTACGTGAAAAGGGCAACTTGGTGTTGGTTTTCTGAAACTTGAAACACCAGCGCTGGAACAAGATATACTACGGCGAAATTAAGGAACATTCTCTGGTCTTGGAATTGAAAGATCAGGAAGGACATACTAAGCTATCTAGAGATAGAGAAGCGATCTTAAAAATGAATTGGTAGCATTCAAGTGAATTTTTCGTAGCAGTCATTACGTCCGAACGAATGCTGCGTTGGGAGATGTCAGATACGCTCACTGACACGCATTTAAAGCCCAAAATTACAAATAAAAATTAATAAGCATATCCCTTTTGAGTTTTTTTAAAGAATGGTTGAAAGACGAGATCTGCACAAAGATCTATTTTCTCCGAGTGGAGGTGACCTTGGAAATTTATAAGCAATGAAGCATAACAAACAGGCTACAGAGGAGCGTGTTCCTGACAGACATGTGGGGCTATAGAGATCGAATTGAACGTCTTGCATTTCACACATAATAAATGTTCCCATATTCTGTACTTTGAGACCACCCCTGACCAACACCTTTGAGTTCATTGCATTTCACTTCAGGAATAAGGTACTCTTCATAGAACTTCAGTATAGGAACAACTCAAGATATACATAAGTTGTCGTATGGGTAAATTCTGTATCTGAAAGAGAAGTTCTTGGTTTAAGGGAACCCCGATTAAGTCGCGTTTAGTCAGTTGGAAATCAAATTAAATTATCAAACTCAATCTAGCTATCTAAATGAGCGTTGTCGTTCCTTTCCTAGGTGATCAGAATTTTGGTAGAGCTTGGAAAGTGCCACGCATTGAGTGGCGCTTTCCGGATTCTGTTTGGATTCTCGTAAACTTTTACACATATTTGACCACCTGGGGACAGATTCATCAACCGCTTCCGCCCTCTAACGGTGAAAATACCGACAAACCTGATGCTGACGAATGTCATATCAGGGGTATTTGGCGATATTTTCACCGTTAGAGGGCAGTAAGCGGTTGATGAATCTGTCTCCTGCACCCTATATCCTAGGTTGTTCAAATCCTTCACCGGCATCCTCCTTGGGGGTGGCGTTCAAGAAACACTGATGGTGGCTAATCAGCTTGATGGTTCCTCTGAACTCTTCATCGGTTAGCGAACTGAGCCCCAGTTTTCCATCATTCTTTGGCCGATCTGGAGCTTCATCTGTCATTCTGTCGATCTCAGCTGGCGCGCTTTCCGTCAAATTCCATGTTCTTCGAAGATTGCATATTTCTTAGTCCCATGCCTAAAGTTGTGAAGCATGAGCCACATTTAGTTGAGCAATGAGCTGTCTGTCTTCAATAGTCTCACAACAATGAAATGGTCTCTCCAGATGTCTTCTCCTGCTTTATCATAGCTCCAGATGTCATTGGTGGATCGTCTTGATAGAAACCCAGTCTAGTTTGATCAATGAGAGCCTCACTATGATCAGGTTTTCTTCTCTCGGCAGCTCAACTCTGTCTGGCTATTCACCTGTACAACGATTGCGTAGCCCTGAAACGGACTTGTTACTGGCTCAACAAACAACATTGTTGTATAAATGCAAGATGTGTTCGACCACATCTAGGATTGCGCGTAAAAAGAAATTTTATTGCTAGGCGAAGAAACCACGACGTGATTGTCTATGAAAGGCGGCGTTTTTAGAACTTCTCCGTCGGAGTAGAGTTCGAGATCAAGTTATGGCATATTAGCAGGGATGTGCGGAATTTCCGTTTCTGTGTTCCGAATTCCGGTTTCCGGCCGTTTTTAATCCTTTCGTTCCGTCCCATGTTCCACCTTTTTTCGAGCCGGAAGACGGAACGAAAAAGATGACTCACTCACTGATTGTTTTGCACCGCCTTTAATGACTTCTTGAGCTTATGCAGAAGAAAAAGAAAGAGATCAGCTATGCAAGCGCGAGAATGTGAGATCCGAGGGTATATACTTCCAAAAGCGTATGCGAGCCTTGGAATTGCATACCCTTAAAAAGAAGGAAGTCCGTCGGATCGAACGATTTGAAGATTCATGGAAAGGGGGGAGTCATGCATCATACCAAAAGATGAGAATCAGCGGCTGTTCACGTTCTAATCATGGGTACAGCTTCAGAATAGAAGGGTTGGTCAATGTTGTGTAACCGAAAGGGGACTATTTTGGAAACGATATGCTACCGTATAATCTAGTACTGCAGAATGTTTCTAAAAGGTTTTGATCAAGGATCTTATTCCTTATCCGGAGCATGCATAACTTTAGTTTTCTAATAGTCCCAGATCTGGCCCTATACCAATTCTCGGAGCACCAATTCTAGCTCACAGTTCAATAAGCAGTCTTAGGTTGCTAACAATGCTTTCCACGCAGGATATTCAGTTAGTCTATTAAGTGGCATGTGACGAAGTCTCTGCCTTTCTGCTTACAGAAAATTTTTGCATAAACCTCGATTTGGTAGACTGGTAATATTTGTTTTTTTATTTTCTTTTATTTTATTTGTTTTCTTTGTATTTGTTTTTTTTCAGTTTCCGCCCATTTTTGAGCTCTTCTGTTCCGCATTCCGTCTTCCGCTTTTCTCAAAAAAATTCGTACATCATTTCCCGGTGTAGAAACGCAGTTATGTAACCAGACGTTAGCACAATAATTACTGTATTGTAAGTTAGACCATCTGAACCAAAGATGAAAGCGATATAAGACCCTAAACCCAGTGATAACTCTTATTAACCAAATCTAACTACAGAATCAGTAAGATGGTCAGAATATTTTTTTCTTCAAGGAAAAATTACCATACCGTTCTTTGAAATTTTTTAGTGTGCCTGCACCGATAAGTGTAATAATTTTATAAAATTTTTATTTTCTGATAAAAATAGTGAACTAAAGTTTACCTTAAAGCTCACCAAAGAAACAAGCAAGTAGAGCACTTAAAGGTTCTTCCTTCGTGAAACCTCGGCATTTCAAGTTCATGTGTTAGTATTAGGGGGGCCAAAAGTAATGAGACACCCCATGCCGTGTCCATATATCTCGTGGCTGGAGTCTGGATTCGTACTTGTTGTATTTGTATGTTTGTATGCTACTTACTGAAGCCCATCTGAAAAGTTACCACCTCCGCCCTTTCCAGAAGCATGCCAAAAACCCCAGCCTGTCTCATGCCGAAACCCCAGTCTGACGAGTCGACCTGTGTCGCGCAAATCTCCCCCAATTCCCAACCCCGAGCAGTCTGGGCTCAATATTCACGCAAGATGAGAAGTACGTCTTCTACCTTAACTCTGCCAAGCAGCGAGTCTGGGTGAGGCCTGGTGAATTGTTACCGACCTTCGTTCGGCGAGATGTTCACGGCGAGAAGCATCTTTGAAGCTTTTGGGTCTGTGCCCATGGATCGGTTTACCGGAGGCTGTTTCCCAAGAGCACCGCGATGAACTCCAAGGCCATGGTGAACGAAATATAGGAGATGGGCCGGCCACTCGCTCTTATTCATTCGCAGTGCTTCAAGAAGGTTCTCCTCTTCGACAACGCCGCACCCCATCGGGAACAAGTAAGCACGGATAAGCTTGGCCAGCTGGGCTACGTTCACATGCCTCACCCACCGTATTCGCTGGACATCTCTCCATGCAACTACCACTACTACTTGAGCCTACAGGACTTCCTAGTCGGAAGACTTCCTAGACTTCCTAGACTTCCTAGGCTTCCTAGACACAAGAACCCAAGCAGTCCTTGACAACCATATCGAGCAGTTGATCAACACCAGGCTCAAGCAGTTCTGGAAGGATGGGATCAGGAGGTTGGCTGAGCGATGGCAGCAAGGTCCTTGCCCTTAACGGCAAATACACTCCTCAGCATCGTTGAGTTGTAATTGAGTTATAAGGAGATAAAGATTTTTTTCATTTTGTCTCATTAATTTTGCCCCCCCCCCCCTAATATTATGCCAAACGAGGTTATTATGGAGAATCTTCTTTGTTTATCCGTGGCCCAACTTTTCGACGAGATCGTCGTCTTCAGAGGCCCGCACGTGGCGCACGATTGAAGTTGCACTCTACTCCGTTGCCATCCTTGCTTTCGGTTCTGCTGGAGGGCTACGAGTAGAGTGTAACTTCGGTGGTGGTTGAAGCTATGTACGGTGGACCGCCGGAGTTAACGCGCTTGCACCGTGCACCGACAGCACACGACAGAGGTTCGGTGTCGCCCCGATAGCTGAGAAGCTGCGGTAAGCTCGTCTTCGATGGTACGGCCACGTCCTTCGTGCTCACGACACCGTCCGGAAGACAGGCCTGAACCTTGAGATCCCTGGAAAGCGGCCCAGGGGACGCTCGAAGCAACATAGGCTAGATACGTTGCATTTGGACTCAATGATGGCTGGAGTGTACCCTGATCAAGCATTTGATCGGGAGGATTGACGTCACCACACCAGAAGAGCGGACTCCATCACCAAGCGGGACAGACACTAATAAAAATGATGATGATAATGCACACCAAAAAGCTCGCTGCAACTTTTAGTTGGTTGAGAGTGTAAATTCCGCTTACATGAACGATCAAAGTGAGGATAGTTGGGTTTTTACACTTGTTTTTGTTACATTGTTGGCAGGTTTCAAACTCCCAGCAAATAGAAATTCTGCTACAAACCGGATAAAAATTGCGACGTATTGGAAGAGAACAAGGCACAGTCTCTTTTTTGGCACTAAAAGTGACCGCCTTCCTGCTCTTTATAACAAGATTTCAAACATTATTTTTCCGTAAAAAGTTGGAAGAGTTCTTTGTGGTTTTAAAGGTCTTAGGTTAGCTTAGAAGAGGGTCCAATTTAACTTAAAAATTGTCAAACCCTTCGTGAAAATTGTATATAGCGCTGACCCACTAATGGCCCAGAAATGCTAAAGTTTTTTCAGAAAGGTTTGTCTACTTATGCTGAAAATGTTTCCCTTATCCAATCCTTTTGTGATGCCGTAGTTGCACAATTAAAATGTTTTCTAGCGCTTAAGAGGGACATTCCAGATTGTGTAAGACATCAAGACTTATTTTTTGTGTGCCACGCGTTCTACTTCCGCGATGCATTGCGGAGAAAATTTGAGTGCGTATCTGACCTATTCATTGACTGCAGTGGTCGGACGATGAACAGATTTGAACTTCGGCTTGGGGCCTTGACAGCCAACGCCTCCTCCGACAGCGCTAAGACGCGCCGGAAAACACTTGGGGATACAGCGAGCAAAGCGTGTCTGATTGCTTTAACTCCTTCCTAAGCAGATTCTCAGCAAGGTGCTGCGACAGTAGAAGTGCAGTTATACACATGTTTGCACCCACCTCTCTATTCGCATTTGCATAAACTTCAGCGGTCAATGTGCAGCTGGTTCCGGCTGCCAGATACCCAACATATTGCATCTGTGGGAGAACTTGAAGGACGACAGGTTACATATTGTTCCCTATGTATTGCTTAGCTTCAAATAAATCCCCAACAGAATCCTATTTCCCAGATTTGCTACCGACTATTTTGCAACTCGGTGTAGTGGACTTCGTTAGTCGAGTTGGAATTATTTATTTATTTAACTATGTATTTGCGTATTTATACTTTCACTAAATCGGGCGCATGTAGCGCAGTCGGAGGAGGTGCCGACTGTCACATGCATCCGATACCAGGTTTCCGGTTCGGATTTCCCGCCTAGGCCGACCAAGCTCACTATTCTTCCGGAGTCGGTGACTTGGTAACAGGCGTATCTGGGAAGGATGAAACGCTGACCTATACATGGCCTGGCCACCACGAGTAATTGTATGGCCAAATACGCATTCAAGTCGCCTCTACATCATGCCATAAAAGTAGAATGAGTGACGCACCCCAAGAGGGACTGAATAATCGTTTATTCTTTGCATTCTTTTCTAAATTGTATTAAGTGTTAAAGAGTTGTTTCACATAGACATGGCGCAGACAAAATGGTGACTATGAAGAAGAAAAAAACTAAATTCCTCAACAACTCAACATTTCACGTCAAAAGTATTTAACCTAATTAGATTTTAGGAAGCCTAAAGTACTAGGTGTTCCCGCTAGGACTCGAATCCATTCACAGATCTTTTGGCTCAGGTCCCCTCATTCTGTGAGATTGTGCCTACCGCTTCTGCGACTGCGAAACTATGTGTGAGTTCAGCTCGTAATCCGCGCTTAACGGTCGTCGTGTGAGCTCTGAAGCGGAACCGCTTGCCCACATAAATTGAAGACGCGTAAACTGCCTGATCGGCCGTCATGGTGGCCGTTTCGAATCCGCAGTCCAAACCTGACGTCGCGGTTCCCCAAGGCGGTAGGGTGTCGTGGTTTTCACTTCCACGCTTCATCACCTTCGGTACGTCTAAAGCTGTACTTCAATCATTCCTCTTCTATAGTAGCTTATTTAGAACGAGAACACACACGACAATGAGAAGCAGCATTCGCTTCGACATTCTGACCACGACTAGACTGTCCCGAGCGCTCTCCATCAGCTTAAGTCATTACTTGAGAATATAGCAACGTTTCGTGAGTAGCGACGAAACAGTAGAGTTTGGGCGTTTCTCTATTACATAGCTTAGTCTTCTTAAGATCCTGCACTTGATGTACCATTCTGTTAACGTGCTCTCAAGGCATGAGTAGTAGACAAGATTATTCCCCTCGATGTTTGCAGAGAGCAGTGTTGTCATTCGCATCTACCCAAGTACCGGTCCCAGCGGGTTCTTCCCTCACCCTCTGGTCAACAAGTAGCCGAAGGTCTGCGTTCGCACTCCCTGGCTTTTCAGACGGTTCCTGCCGACCGGACGAGACCTTTTTTCCCGGAGACTTGACGAGGAAAGAACTGGACTTGGAGTTCTCACATGTCGCTTTCGATACTTTCACAAGTAGAGCAGCTGCAGCAGCTTTATTGCCAACCGTTCATGAAACAATGCCCGTGCCAAAGCTACATCAAATGCACGTGAAAATACCTTATCCCTCTTGTATTTTCCTCACCTCCCCTCTGTGAACAGCTCTAATTGTCGCAGAATCCAAGCGTGTCCGCATAACAATGTTTGGAGAAAACAGCGCTTGTAAAAACATACTGAATATTTAAAGTTCGGAGCCCTTCTGCATCTCTCAACAAAGACCATAACCGCGGCATTTGCAATCGGAGATTCAGATTTCGAAATTGAAACTTCTCTGGAAGTCTTCCGAGAAACAGCTTAGAGGGTTTCGTAGAAAATCCGGAAGCTTCTTTTTGGATTCAGCACAATGGATTCTTGTTTAAAAGACGCCGTGTTGCTTCAAGAGAAAAGCGAAATATTTAGAAAACTAGAAGTATTATTTTAATTGTTTTTATTTATTTATTCAAAGCGCGAATATGTTTCATGCATAGAAATGCAACGCAAACAAAAATCAAGAACAAAAGCTGTCACACATTACTCAAGTACAATCACATTTAAGACTTTAACTGTTTAGTTCCGCAAAAGTTCTATAAATTAAGAAATCTCTTTTAAGCCTTGACTTTGCCACTGGCACACTGCCGTTTGAGATTTCGTCTGACGAATCTCGTTAGCTCCCAAGAATTCCCCTGTTATAGTTCTCTCTCAAGAATTCCTCTGTGTTTTTGTTCAGCTTTTTTTGTGAGACATTAAGCATCATATCATATCATAACATAATATTATTCAGAAATATTTATTTGCTATTTCGAGAGTATTCTATGAATTCTTTCTAATCAGGCAACGAAATTAATTGGAGCTATCACGTCTTGTCAAGGAGCGGTTCCTGTGTGGCAACGCAGAAGATTGGAAACACATGAGACATAAACCACCCCTCTCCGACCTTTGTAAGCTCGGAATTCATTTTTGAGGCTTACAGCGTTTCATGGCCTTCGTCCTGCCCCCTTTACTGCTACCTTCAGTAAGTAGAATCCTGGATTTAGATGAAGCCTTGATGGGAGCAGAAAATCCGTACAAAGTGTCTAGCAAGATTCCTATCGTAGGGTTAGGTTCAATATCGGTAGCCATTTATGAAAGGATGATTGCAATGAATTCCACTTTGAAAGTACGTCCGAACCAATGTGCTTTCCATATTTTTAGGTCTGGTTAATTGCTATCCCTCAGTATCCTTGAAGACTGCCGTAGGAGAGGTATACTGGAATAGATGAAGGTGTGGGAAACCTCAGCTGATCTTTGCAGGTTCCGCTGCTCCAAACTCGTTAAGCGCTATCTTGTAATCTGCTTATGCTGAAAGGTACATCGAATAGGGTCTCCATTATATTCTTAAAAACGATTGAATTTAGGAAAAGTTACTATACACTGGGAAGTGGTTTCACAGCCGAAGCAGGTGCTGGCTGTCGCGCACCCCCGACTCCAAGTTCATGGCTCAGGTTTCCCGCCCAGGCCATCCATCCCTCCAGTTAGCGCCATGCGTGTCTGGAAGAATGAAACACTGAACTTTCCATCGGCTGGTCGTCGCAAGCCATGGTAGGCAAAATACGCATTCAGATTGCCTCCGCAACATCCCGTAAAAGTGGAATGCGTCGCGCATCCCAAAAGGAATGAGTAGCGCCGTCTTTTATCCTTCATCCTTATCTTATTCTAGGCCCACACGTAAGAATTTTTGAAGGTTAGTCACCGCACAACGATTTTTGATCGCGAAATTTCGCGACATGAAACGCACCGACGCGGATCGCGCTGTCCGGACAGAGCACGTCTTAATCAGCGAGCGGAGCCGATCATAATCAAATACTCAGCGTGTGCGTGTGATACGCGCGGGTCCGTCTTCCGCGGCACTACGCGTGTGCGGCACATTCCGGTCTCCGGAAGAGCCGGTCAACAAGCTCGTGGTGTGACGGAGGCTCTGCAGGCAGGCAGAGAGCCGTGGAGAGAAGAGGAGGTCTATAAGAGCCAACGTGAAATTCCGGTTCCGCTTCAAGAGATTGCCACCAGTTCAATCGGTGCTGATGTGTTCCTAGTAGCACATCGTCGTCAGCCGCTTCCGTCCATTCCTTGGCCTTGAATCCGCTCGCTGCTTTTCCCTATCACTCAAACACTCAAATCTAGCACGAATTGAACTCTGCATTATTTGGAAGTAATTGATCAAGATTCATTAACGAGTAGACGTTTCGTAAATGGCATCCGGTGGTTATACTGGTTCAAGGTACTGAAGCTCGCAAACGAGTTATTTGCTGCACGGAAAATAAGTTGCTCAAAAACTACTTAAGCCCTAAATCTTAACTTAACTCGAAGTCTTCATCACAGAACCTTGTTTTTCATTAAAGGCATGATTGCAGAAGCGCTAAGTTAAACTGTAGCTTTGCAGAGAATCTCAAATTCTCTAAATTTAAGCAACAGCCCTCTTTTTTAAGCATCATCACACATTATGAGTCTAAAGTAGTTTGTCTTCAATTCTTGAACATTCGCAAAACAAGAAGGTTCGAAATACCGCAAAGCTCAGTAAATCGTTCACAAGAGTGACAGCTCTAACTCATTGACACGCATTCTTTGCCTATAGTTGTTCGGGATAAAATGGCCAGAAAAAAGGTCAAAAAAATTCGCACTAAGCCATGTGCACCCAGCTTCTCGAGGATTCCTTACAAACACTGACGGATAGATTTGCATTACAGCCTTCAAATTTTCTCAAAGATCGCTCTGACTATAGGTAGCTCCAGCTGGTTACCTCTTTACAAGTAGGACAGTTTGGGAAGTTTATTTGGCGTTTGGTCGTATAGACGTTTCAACTGTTTTTAGAAGCGCATTGAAGAAACTGGTAGCTCCGAATTTTTATCTGGTAGGGCGGTGTTGCAGTTCGACACCAGGCAGCGGCTAGTGGAGACAACTTCAGGCAGCGACTCCTTCTTGCTTACGTTTGTAAATTATCAAATCCAGTCTTGAAAAAAAAAACCGCACACCCTTTTGAGGTGTAAATATGAATGGGACTATCGTGTCTTTTTGTTTAGCTAATAACTACTCTTCTTCTTTAGCTAAGCTCCTTTGCAGTGAAGTTCACAATTCCCACTGAAATCTAAATTGTGCGGCATTTCTTACCGAAATGTTTTAACACAAACGTTCGCTTAAACCTAGTGCATCTGGAGGAGAGGCCATGTGTTGTTACAGAATGTTTTTTGCGATCAAATCTCTTGCTCCAGGCGGGCCTCAAACCAGCACCTTCTGCTTTCCGCGCAGCGATGCTACGCCTTACACAACCGGCGCTGTCTGACCGCAGGTAACATCTGCGATATCCTCGAGGCCTGTCAGTACCCACCCGTGATCAGCGCCGGGGTGGTGTAAGCCGTATTATATCTGCCGGGAAAGCAGAAGGTGCAGGTTCGAGCCCCGCCTGGCACAAGAGTTTTGATCGCAAGAAAAACATTCAGTAACAGCATATAGTGCTGAAATGATTGATGACGTTATTATGGCAACTAATATTTGTTCTAGCGCCCATGTCGCGAAAGTGAGAACGATTGCATGGTGGGAATGCGTCAGCCAATCACGACCAAGCAGTGCACCGATAGAGCGCATGTCAGCCAGTCAGGGTACCGACCATACTCTCCTGAATGGCACGCCAATTCCATGCGCCTTGACTGGCTATCGCGTTCTCACTTCCCAGCGCTGCCCACATTCGCGGCATAAACCGTTCAAATCACACTGCAGCACATAACATTGAGAAAGCAACAAGGTGTTGGACACGATGAATAGAACATTGGCAAAAAGACTAGTCAGAGAAGATGAAAGTATAATTGGGATTTTTAGACGTCTTGGAACCCTGTACCCGCAGAGTTCAGTTGTCAGTACAGAGTACAGTTGTCCTCAATCTTCTTCAACAAGGTTCTTTGGCAATGCACTGAAAATAAGAAATGTTGCAGACCAGCTGCTGCGCAGCATGTCGGCAGTTCACCCTGTCAGCGACGGCCTACCACCGGCACCTCGTCCGGTCATCTACCGATGGTTTCCGAGTTGGCGACTCCTCACCGCAAGTCTGCTCTGCTTGTGTTTCGCCAGGTAGGTCACATTGCGTCTGCTCTCAAAGGGAAGTTGTTACTGTAAGCCGCATAAGGACGGGGCGTCGATCGTAATTATCATTTCAATTAAACTTTGACTCGAACGATCATCTTCTGTAAGCTTTTCTAGGCCTCAAGGAGGCCTCCAAGAAAGAGGCCTTATTAGCAAGTGCAAACTGCTTCCCGACACAATCATCTGATGAAGCGCAATAGAACTTTCCGTGGCTTTTTGTCAACGATTATAATCCGCGAAGCAGGCTATCTTTTCTTGCTACAAGGAAGTGCTGAAAAAATCAATATATATTATCTATATATGTGGGAGGCCTCGCGATTGCGCTTTAACGAAATCACCCACCACTACTTGCTCAGAATTCCATGTGTCAGCCGTGGTACCGCAGTGGTAGCTTTTCTGCCTGCAACGCAATCATCTTAAAGTTATTTTGCGATACAACTGTTTCTCCTATGCCGGCATTCCACGATCAACGATTAGAAACGTGTTTCTTGACATCTGTACTCCGTCTTCAAGAAGACATGTAAATGACGTCTGATGCGCATTTAAAATGATAGCCGGAATAAGCACTGTTGAACTTTCCAAGTTCTACAAACTCAGAATGTCTAGAACAAGAGAGACTCTGCTGAAAATCTGGTTCCCTCGACCACATTCCAAGCTAAGGGTTCGGTTTTTTACGGCTAGGGCAGGTTCTAAATATCTAAGTCAACATAATGAAATAACTCCTTCACTTGAAAATCATAAGCGTTTCAAAAGAGTAGTGAAGAAGGCGTTACTTAAGCACTAGGTAGACAAGACATTTAAACAACCATTTCCTACTATTAATGTTCTACACTGTTGTTATACGCTGCTATACCATGTTCTGTGGCAAATGAGCTGTTCTCATTTAATGTGTTAACAAGATGCTGTTTGCGGCTGGATTCCATCCTGTCAGAGTCTATTGGCATGTGACTTGTTAATGTAACAAGCGCTACAAAGCACTTCCAAATAACGATAAAGAATGAAGGACGGAGTTATGTATATAATCTTGGAATGCTCCACGTATACTACTTCCACTGGATGTCTGGAGGGACTCTGGAGGCGTATTTTGCCTACACAATGACTTGCGGCGGCGAAGCGATCGACAATTCGGTATTCTACACTTTGAGAAATCTCTGAGAATCGTTTCCTTTATTACGGTAAAACTAAAAATGCTGTCTAGCTTTGGCGATAATGAAAAGGATAAGAATAAAGGATAAGGGACGGTTGTAATCAATCCTTGTCTGTCTTTTACATATCGAAAAAGGAATCATAATGGGTATTTGGCTTATCCAAAAATTTGCGGTGACCAGCCGATAAGTAGGTCAATACCCTATCGTTCCCGAATAATCTAGGCATTAAATCACCAACCCCAGGCGGTTTGGAAAACTTTATAAAACAATACTTTCCAAACCGCGTGGGGTTGGAAGGCTTTGTTTTAAAAGAGAGAAAACGAAAGGTTTATGCAGGAATGCTATGAACCAATTGGAACCTAACAAAACGAACAAAACCAAAGTAATATTTGGGTTAGTCCGGGCGTGACCGGAGTCAAGGACATCCTGAAAAACTTCACAGGACAATGTCGCTTGTAGTCTTCTCTAACAGTACTCGAAATACATGAACGAAGGAAGATGGCCGTCAACTTCCATTCTTCTTCTGCTTGAGGCTTTCATTTGCTTTATCTTGATATCTAATGAAGATGCTTCGTCGAAGCTTATTTAACTCAGGAGCAAAACAGGGAACATTTTGAGGGCAGGATCAGTTTGATCGCAAAAATCTCGTTCTGTTTAAAGTATCCAAATGCGGCCAGCTGCCTTTTTCGGATTGCAGATTTTACAAGGCAATGCTTCAATGTTAAGTGTGCACATGATGAACAGCAACATGGGTATGGCCGTCGTTTTGCATGGTGAACTCGTCTGAGTACATGGATGGAAATGAGACTAGCACAGAGGACGGAGCAGCGCCTCGGCTCAATTGGACTTCAGACCAGGAGGTTTGTTCGAATCCCGCATGAAAATGTCTGCATCCCTTTCTCCTCTCTCTAATCGAAACTCGAGGCGTTTTTACAGTTTGCACTATCAAACAGTAGATTGTTCGTGCGGTCCTCATCTGCCTCTTGCTCAACTAGTAGCTTCATCACACCTCTTCTCTCTTTAAAGCAGTTTGACGTGAGCCGCTCAGAGAAGTATTTCCAGGAGCATCGAAGAAGTTTTGGATTGGGGTTAACTTTGTTCCATACTTTTGCTCTTCTTCTTAGGTATAGCCTAATGATGTAGCTTCCATTAAAGAAGGTCACGTTACATTTAGCAGAGACTAATAATGCTCTACGAACATTTCTAAGAATTGAATTGGGAGCAAGTGCTGGAAGCGGCTATCTTGAAGTTGTCCTTGTATAAGAACAAAATTCATTAAATGTTGACTCTGTTGTTTTGTTAGTGATCGAGCGCATATTTAGATAGTGCCTTTAGAACTCACCTTGCAGATTACACCTAAATTTTGAACCCGACCGTTCTTTAACTAATTTTTCTACATATGAACCTCCAAGGGAAATTCGATAGACAAACCTGCTTGAAGAGGTCAGCTTTAACAACTCGGCGAAGGCCGGACTGAAGATAAGAGACAATAGGGCTGCGTTAGCCAATTCATTGGGGGGTTGCGCCACATACTCTCCTTTACGGGCGATCAGGGGGAGGGGTTTGAATGCGTAGTTGGTTCACACAATGAACTGCGGTAACAAGACTGGGTTTTTCTTCCCTGAGTTTCACGTCTACCATTTCACCTAACATGAATAATAGGTTCCATTGTCCTCTCCCAACCCAAATTAAGAACCTCGATTCAGGATCCACGCTACAGCTGGGACTGCTCTAACCGATCTTGAATGAATTATTGAACGAGCCTATGAATAATATAATCCAATCCTCCTTTTAGGGTTACATTTTCTCCGCCTTCAACGTCGGTCTTCTGCTGATGCTGCTCACCGGTTTCATCGCCGATAAGTTCAACGCCAAGTACATGATCGTCGCCAGTGTCAGTCTGGCCGTAGCTGCCAATCTCATGATAGCTCAGTTCGCTGCAGTGAGGTAAGCAAGTGGTTTCTTCTTTACAATTATAACAGAATAAAATTAGCCAGTAAAGCAGTGCTTGTGTAGATACGTCAGTGGTGCCTTATCTGGGAGGACGTCTTTGGTACTTCAAGATCAACTCTACACGAGGTTTTCGAGGCGCAGTTATGAAAAGACAATGTATTGGGGCAGTATGAAGTCTGCTTTGGGAAATCGGGGAGGCATAGGCTTTTTGGATCTCTCCTAATGGGATGAGGCAGCGCTTCACTCTGACTTTCTGAAAACGGAGCAAAACTGAAGAAGATTTATTTTGCAACGGCAGCACAATCCCTGAACCAGCACATGCGAGGACCCTCCTTTGCTTTTTCCCTAGCAGGGACAGGGTGCACTGTTTGCGTTTGTTTCGCTTACCTCGGTATCCCCCGCCGACTAAGACAATTTTCTCTGGAAGGAAGTGCAGTAAAAGTTCCCTCATCTTCCTTATAATGGAGTAATACTGATGCTTTGTCTCCACTTCGCGTCCATGATCCATGACGTTGGGCCTCTATCCACTTGTTGTTGTCAGGATTCCGGTTCCAGCATGTAATTACTGTAAAATGGCATTTGTTGCAGTAGTAAGTATGTTTGTAATCTGACCTAATATGTACTTTGCTGACATCATAATGAGCGGATTTCAACCTCACGATAAATTCTATACAAGAGAAGTTCCCACTCTCATGCTGCTCAATTTTTGTTATGTTGAAAAGAGCTTCGAATTATACGCAGCTGTGCGGTGTGCCTGAATTGTCAAGCGATTCCTACTTTTGGAACCTTGGACTTTTCAGCCGCCCTCAGCTGGTTCGAACACTTCAGACGTTTATTCAGTGCCGTTTATTCGTTTATATTCGTTTATTCAATGTTCAACTTTCGCTAAATCTTGGCATGAGCTTGAACGATGATAGGATCGAGCTTTGAAGCAACGATTACTAACTAAACTTTATTCGGCTGACCTTACACCTCGTGTCCTTTTTTACAGGTCAAAAAAAAACTAAAGAACCTGAAGGAGTCACTCATCCAAGAAACATTCTAAGCCACGGCGATTTAAAATGTAGTGGCCGATGGAGACGGAAGGTTCTCCGAATTTTCTCTGGAGTTGGTCATTTGAAGTACAAGCCAACGAATTGGAATTATCCTTTCATCGCCCTGGGAAGAGTTACTTCCAATCCTCTCATTTTTTGTACTGTAAAGGGAGTTGTCACGTCGGAATATGAGCCGACGATATGCTTGTCAACAATTTGTTCCACAGCTCGAAACTTCCTACAATTCCAAAAATCTTCAAATTTGCAAAAAAAAAATCAAATTTCAAAACCCCTGGAAATTGGGTGCCTTTATCCAAATGACCTTGCGTTTCAGTGTTTACTTCGCGATTGCCGGGCGATTCTTTGTCGGCTTTGCGGATGCGCTTCTGCAGCCGGCCGTGAACTCACTGATCACTCGCTGGTTCCCAACAAGTGAAAGGAGCTACGCCTTAGGTCTTGCCACCGGTGGACGCCAACTTGGTACGGGGACCTACTCCGCTAGCCAATGGCACCTTCTCATTGATAATTCTAGGAACTCTGATCATCATCCCAGCAGCTGGTGCGCTGTGTGCTCAAACGACGCTCTTCGGCGGCTGGCCGTCCATCTTCTACCTTTCGGCCGCTGTCGGCGTGTTCTTCGTATTCGCCTACTCTGTTATAGGTGAGTCCTTCAAAATAACGGCAGTGTGTTTAGGACGCCTCACCTTAACTTTGACATACCAGCATTCAACTCTCATTGTGGCTGATATTTCAACGTTCCCATGTGAGCTACAGCATGGTGTGAAAGCCATTGGTTATATTGAAAGTAAAGTGCCAGTGCATGAACTGCTAATTTTCTGTTCATTCAGAAACTGAACAAGAGAAGAAAAGAAAATAATATTCGCAACGCATTATACGAAATCATGCGCTACCGGGGAAAGCGAGAATGGGATCTCAATGGTGCTACACCCTTCAGAGGCACGATTCCGCACTACTTTTTGTGTAGCTTGAAATAGTAATTGGGACTATAGCTAGTTCCTCTTTTCTGCAACAAAAGTTGGCAATGTCTGGGCAGAGATATGTAGAACTTTACTATAGAAAAGTTGCTTCAATTATTTTTCACCTACTTTTTCACCTATGTATTCGCAGGTGCAATGAGGCAGAAGAGAGGGCGGCTAGCTACGGCTAGTTATTTTATAGACCAAATACCAGAGATGTGCGGAACTTCATTTCTTTGTACCG
>CANDYH010000359.1:0-22454 GCA_947396885.1 Heligmosomoides polygyrus polygyrus | reverse complement strand
ACTCTGTTTTTTGACAGAAGATATTATAAAATAAAGCCTCTAAATTAGTATATAATGGTGTAATAAAGGGAATTAAAGAGTATAAAGTCATAAATTTTGATTTCTGTCTAAGAGGTTCGCTTCGCCACCTATCTTCAAACGAACCTTTTTAGTTATAACACCTTCCTGGTGGCTCTTCAGTGAAGAGGGAGGCGTTATAAACTTTAGATGTGTATAAGTTATCAGAGTTACTTTAATAAAACTGTTTAAAGATTTTAATGTTATATCATATTACATGTATTATAACAGGTCTTGCTATAATATAGTGTAATAAAATAGTAATAGCATTAGTTATACAACATCTTGATATAATAATAGTTATTATTATTTCAAGATGTCACCTGTATCACCTGTCGTTGATCATCGACTTGCTCGAGCGGGCGCCAGTAGCGTCTCTATTCCTCCCTGTCGCGTGCCAGAGTGGTCCAATGGATCCTCGCTCGTGGGAAGCGAAGAGCGTCATATCGGTCGTTCAGGGCTTTCACGAAGAAGTCCGACCAACGCGTTGGTGGACGTCCCGGTGTTCTCTTGACATCCCGCGGAATCCAGTCGGTGATGGCTCTCGTCCAGCGGGTGTCTGCAAAAGTGCATTACGTGGCCAGCCCACCTAATTTTCGACAACTTGGCCCACGCGACAGCGTCTCTGATCTTCGAACTCGGCGAAGCTCGGAACTCCGGAGGCCTTCTCTCACTTGCGTGAGTCGTGCCACTCCGAGCATAGTCCTCTCGATTCCACGCTGCGCGACACTGATCGCGTGTTCATCCTGCATTCGTATAGCCCAGGTCTCTGAGGCGTATGTTAGGGCAGGAAGAACGGTGGAGTCGAATAGGTGGGCACGGAGTCGGACGTTCTTCGTCTTCCTCCCGACTTCTTCGACGCTCTTGAAAGCTCCCCAAGCCGCTCTTTCCTCCTGCTCAGCCCTGGTGCTAGGTCGTTGGCCACGTTGACTTCGCGACCTAGATACACATAGCTGGAGCATTCGGAGAGGTTCGTTCCGCTGAGCGAGAATGGGCCATCAGAAACTTGTCCGTTCCTCATGAACATCGTCTTCGTAAGATTCAGCTGCAGTCCAACGTTCCCTCATACACAATGCCGACTTCTAGATGTAGTATAACTAATGCTTTATAGAGCTATGAAAGAAATTGAACTTACATCTCGTCTGTAGATCAGCTGAGCCTTGCTCTTGCTTTCCAAAAATAATGCAAGTTATTTGTTTCTTTTCTTTACATTTACTTTATACGGCTACATCATTTTATATTTTATCGCGTCTTTTGGCTTTTATTTATTTACTTTTGTATCTATAAAATGTAAGCCACACAATCACTACTGCATTAAAATATAAACATACGCGTTCGTTAAAAGTTGTTGGGTCTAAAAGTGCGTCTCCAATCGTTGGTATTGGGATCTATGGATCTGTTCCGCGTCGTTGACTAGTCGTGTTCGAGATTGTGACGCTTTGTGCGTGGTTAAGGAAGAGGAAGTGTGCTAATGATCTATTTTAAGGTCACATTCATTTCCAAGCATTGTTAAAGTGCTAGCATCAACGAAGATCTTTCACTAAACAGCTGAAAACATGCTAACATCAACCAGGATATTTCATACAGCAGCTCAAAAACAATCTCATTATTGATGAGGTCATTAAGCTCCTTGTTTGTGCACACGCCAGACCTATATAGAATCATCATTCTATCGAAAACATGTTATTGATATTAATTTTAAGGTGTTCGAATTGGTCTGTAAATTCTAGGAGAAGCGTCATACTTTGCTCTCTTCAGCTCATACAGCTCTTGCACGAGCTGAAGAGAGCAAAGTAATTGATGATTCGCCATGCGTTTTAGCTCGACGTGAGGTCGTAGAGAAGTAGCTTGAATATCTGGCATCTGGGGAAATATTGAGGTCTGTTTTAACTGGGACTGGACCCGAACCGAACGAAGATCGATTCGTTTACGGGAGAGCGTTCCTGCTAGAAATTCCAGTCCTCAGTGAGCATGACAGCTTCGCATTTGATGCCAGAGCTTTGGCTGGTGAGGCGTTCCACATAAGCTTTCCAGTGTTCTTTTTGCTCCTCTTCCAGGGTGTAGAATAGTGAAGCCCTGGAGTAATTGTCGACGGGAGGAAGTATGACTATCTGCGCTTCACTGCGCTTCATCGTGTCCCAAGACATATTCTTAAAGCTGAAGTGGCTGTTATCAATCGAGATTGAAGGCTGTTACAACGGTGTTTTGTTGCGTTCAAAACTCCAGCACCAGACGGGTCTCGAACCCACACCCTGCTTGCCGGGCAAGATTTTCTATACCACTATACCATCGCCGCTGTTTGGTGATAGGTCATACGAGGTGTGGATGTTGCGTTAAAGCAAACAGCGTCGATAGTGCAATGGCATAGGACATCCAACATGGTAACAAGGGTGCCTTGTTTCGAGTGGTGCCTAGCGCCAGAGTTTTGATCGTAACAAAACATCGTTATAAGAGACGCCATGTTCACTACACAAAGCACTAGCCGAAGCTGCACGGCGAGTTGGATTGCAGTTGTATGCAAGCGTTGAAATACAGCTCATTCTGACGAAAACGATGTTCATGGGGGACGGAGGAGCTTTTAATGCTCCTTCATATTCACTGGAGCAGATATAAAACCTTCGAGTGCTCCAGATACGTGTGTCTAGGCCGCGAAGTAATGCAACGATCCTAGTTCCTGAGCTGAGCAGGAAGAGGGAACGAGCGGCTTCGGGAGCATTCAGAAGCTTCAAGAAGTCTTGAAGAAGTCGAACAACGTCCATCTACATGCTTACTATACATTGGATCCGATCGAAAAGTTTCGAACAAGTGGATGGTTCGGATATAGCTGTTTTCACGGACACAGGATTTTTGAATGATTGAGATACGAGCAACTTCGCGGTTCTCGGATTTTTGAATGATTCGGATCGGCATATCCGAATCGGATATCCGGAAACGTTTACATATCGATACAATCGATTTGATCGAACATCTTCGGATAATCGGATGATACGGATAACGATAACGATATGATTGGGATATGCGAGTCGGATATCAGAAAACGGTTCATTCGGATCCACTTTATAATCTCCACACCTATTCGACTCCATTGTTCTTCCTGCCCTAACATACGCCTCAGAGATCTAGGCCATACAGGTTGAACACGCGATGAGCATCCACCAGTGAGGAATCGAGAGGGCGATGCTCGGAGTGACACGGTTCATGCAAGTGAGAGAAGGCCTCCGGAGTTCCGAGCTTCATCGACATGACTAGGTCGACTAAAAGTTGGTGGACCGCTCGCCTGCTGCGATTCCCTACAGGAGACGATTAACTGGCTACACAGCCTCCACGGGATATCGGAGGAACACTTGGACGCTGTCCAAGTTGCTGTTCTAACAGTTGTGGGAGAATGTTGAGCAACAGATAAGACGCAGATGCTCTTAACGTCTTCGTTCAAGGATCCAATGAGCTGCCCTGATACGATTCAGAAGAAAATCGCACGAAATAATGTGGGCTCCGTATGCAACACCACCATTTATGTTTGTTTGAGAAGAGCTGCAATTGACCAGATTCCGCAGGGTGTAAAAAAGGGGCTGCTCATGAATGTGTTGTATAGTTATGGTCTCAAAAAATTTGCGAGCGTTTGAATTCGAATGCTCTCGAAAAACGTGATCTGTCTGAATAGTCGAGTACGAGCTCATACGAAAAACGCAGTTTTGTGAATGTTCGAAGTCGAGCACTTACTAAAAACGCTATTTTTCGACTAATCGAATATTGAAATTCGAATGAAACTTATTGGAATACCCATTCGATTAGACCTTTCGAGTATAACTATAGTGCGATGGTCAGACGTAGTGTCATAAAGATCGTCATATTTCCTAAACGAGATATATGACACCCCCGTGTTCTGCAAGTGTGTAAGAGTTCCGCTGGGCTACCGTACGAAGAGGACTGTGAAGAACTTTTGGATCTATCCTAGCCGGGAGGGGCAAATGTAAAGTGTCATATGCGGAGATCACCCCATGCCGCACAATCATATCCCCTAAATTTAAACGAAGGCATCATAGGACAGCAGCTGAAGCTGTCGTAGAAACTAAGCTATTGATGACACAAATCACTAAGTGCCCCCTGCCCGATTAGGATAGATCCGAGTTTTCCATTGTGTTCCATTTTTTGTACAAAGGATTTTTCTTTAGCAAAGGAATCGGTTGTCTGATCAAGAATCTCCAGAACTTAGCACCAGAATATCCCGCGTCAAATTAATGAGAGTGTTTTTGACGCTAATTGGGTGACAACTGATTTCATGGGAAGCGTTACTGCTAAAAATTGATAGTGCCACTGCAGTTTTTCATAATTGAACGCGATTTACATGAATTAAGTAGTTGTTTATCAAGCTGGGATACTTTTAATGAGCGGAGAACTGTAGCTAATTAAGGGACTTCTCATTGGTAAGTAACTTAATTGGCGTTCTAATGTGCGCTTAATTAATGCAATTGCTACAATTTAAGCATGTGCCGTCAACAATTCTGCTAGCCGATTTTTAGTTTTTAGCTTTTATATACTTTTTTTTTCAAAAATAGGTGCAAAAAAGTGTCTTCCCACATCGCACCGGCGTAGAACGCAGTGCTCATTCTGCATGATTTTTTTTGTGCTGTGAGCGAGAAGTGTGATATATACCGTACTGTAAACTGAAAAGGCTGATTGTTCAGGATAGACGGTGTGAGTACGGTACGTTCGGTGGTGCCGCTGTGTCGAGTGCCGCTGCTGCAGTGCCCGGTCACGGTCACGGGCACTTTGATGGATCCACGAGCAGCGACAGTGCGGAGTCCGATACGAGTGGCCTACACGATTCAGAGTCTCTCGAAGGAGGTAACGCAGTTCAGTTTTATTGCCTGACGTTGTTCCCGACAGTTCTATGTGTGCGTTTGGTTCTAGACAGATCCTTGAGCATCTTCGTCTTGTTCCATCCGTCATAATTAGGTGTCAAAGCTCCGGTTACACGAGCGGATTGGGCGATTTGCATGTTGACAGGAGGAGACCTCGTTCAGAGATGAAAACACCGATCTTTATGTTCGAGGGAAAACAATAGGACGACACATGGCGAGCACCCCCTCCTCGACTACGAAAAGCCGCGAGTGGTCCTAATCTCTCACTATCAGATATGTGTTTGTGTGTGTTTGTGTGTTTGTGTTTGTGTGTGTGTGTGTTGTGGGATGAGCGGATGATGAGATTTTGAAACCCGGTTGAGGGATAACGGATATTTTTGCCCATAAATGTCCGGATAACGGAAAAACGGATAACGAACAAACAACAACAAATCTTCTTCTTCCTCCTCTTCACTTCTTCTTCATCAGCGTTTGTCTCGCCTCGTAGCGGGATCCGCTATTCTGGTGTCACGACCCACCTCTTCCGATCCAGCGCTAGATCAGGGTGGACACCAGCAACCTTCAAGTCCATATGTAACGTGTCAGATCAGCGCTGCTTCGGACGCCCTCTAGGCTGCTTTCCTATTACCTCGAAGTTAAGGCCTATCTTGCGGACGCTGTCTTCCTTTCCACGCAGAACATGGCCGTACCATCGTAAGCGAACTTCGCCCATCTTGTCCGCTATCGGCGCGACACCGAACTACTGCCGAATGACATCGTTTCGGATGCGGTCCACGCGCGTAACTCCAGCCGTCCAGCTCAGCATCTTTGTCTCCATGACGCTGAGGCGCGTTTCAACTTCCTTGGTCGCAGGCCAACACTCAGCGCCGTACATCGCTACCGCCTGGACGACTGCTCTTTTAGATCTTCGTCTTAAAGCGCTCTGGTATCTTCTTGTCGCAGAGCACGCCTGTCATCGAGCGTCACTTGGACCAAGATGCTCTTGCGCGTGAATTCACTTCAAGCATCAGTTTCCCATCAGACACTAGCTGATCCCAGGTAATTAAAGACCGAAGTGCGTGGGAGCTCAATGCCATTAACCTTGATGGAGTTAAACTCCGTACCGTCCGTCATTAGAACAAACAACAACAAATAAAACTCGTGAATTGCTCTAATTTCTACAGCAGATCAGGGGTTGAAACACTGCCAATGTATCATATAAGCCATTCCTAGGCATTTTAATAGTGTTTTCTAAGGGTAGTGTAGTCGCCACATTCGTCCGCAAGATAGGCCTTAAGTTCGAGGTGATAGGAAAGCGGCCTAAAGGGCGTCCGAAGCAGCGCTGGTCTGACACGTTACGTATGGTCTTGAACGTTGCTGGTGTGCACCCTGATCTAGCGCTGGGTCGGGAGAGGTGGCGTCATGACACCAGAATAGCGAACCCCGCTACGAAGCGGGACAGACGCTGAAGAAGAAGAAGAAGAAGTGTAGTCGCCACATTAACGATGCTCTATGGGATTATTTGTTCATCAGTAGTAATATAAACGAACAGCATCATACTCACCTTTCGCCCAGTTTCCAGAAAGTCCGTTGGATTGTTTTATTTATCAGCTGGCTAGTTCTGTTTTCAATTAAAGCTGCTGAAAAATAGAGTGATCCTTAGAAGAGCAATTCCTCCGATATCTCTTGACTCTTCCATGCTATGATGAGGGCGGGCGACGTCTAGAAGAATAAGTCCACATAGCAGTCTTTATCCTACACCATGATATGGACCGTTATTGCTGTTGCTGCTCAGTAGCATCCCAAGATCCAAGGTAGTTGAACGTGGAATTATCTAGGGTGGATAAAATACTAATTTCAGTTGGCTAGCTACTGCAAGCAACCATGCAGGCCAAACACACACTCAAACAGTTGTGACATTCAGAAGAGCCGAAGGAGAATATTCGACGCATCCCTAAAAGGGAGTGGATCCCTATGTAATAGAGATGTTCCACTAGAAAACAAATAATATTGATATAATGAGTCTCTATTTCTTGCAAGACCCGCGATGACAAGTTTATTTAGTATAGTTTTTGCACGGCTAAAATTTTTAATGGAGAAATCGCTCTCTCTCTCTCTCTACGTACCCGAATTAAACACATTTCCCTTTTGCTCGTATTCATTGCTTTACCGCGGTATTTGTTTGATGCTATGCTTTGGAAGGATAAAGAATATGGGATAAAGGACGGTGTTGCTCAACCCCTTTTAGGATGTGCCACACTATTATACTTCTACGGGATGTCGTGGAGGTGAATTGAATGCGTTTTCGGCCACACAATGCTTGCGGTGGCCAGAAGATGATCTAGTCAGCTCTTTATCCTTCCCAGACAAGTCTGGTACCAATTTACCGACCCCGGTGGGATGGAAGGCTTGGTTGGCATGGGCGGGAAATCAGAACCAGGAGCCTGGCTGGTATCGTGTGCACGCGCCAGCCGGCACCTTCTCCGATTGCGCTACACTAGGAAGGATAAGTGAGGTATCTGTAAAACTATGTAACCATATGTGGGGGACATACGATATATGTGTGTAGGGACATCCAGGATGTGCATGTGTATCTGTGTGGCTGTGGGCACATCCACGACATGTCAGGAAATAAATAAATGTTGGCCGTAGCAATGGCTGTGGGCAGATGACGAAAGCAAAAGTGCGAGAGAAGAAGTCGCTTTATCATGTGTTTCTCGGCGAAAGACAGCCGATAACTGGCAGAAGTACCAAGAAGCGAAGAAGGCCGTGGCTGTTGCAAAGCCACTCATTATAGAGATGTCAACGAGAAGCTGGAGTCCCGAGATGGTGAGCGGTATCTATACCGACTTGTAAAGTTCCGCCATCGGCAGACCGAGGACATTGAAAAGTTTTTCGGCATCAATGATGAGAATGGTCGTCTTCTTATGGACCGCAAGAAGGCATTGAAGCAATGGCGCGACTACTTTGAGGAAATTTCCACTATGGAATTTCCTCACCCGGTCATCCCTTCTGTGGATTCTGTTCACGGTTCCGTTCACAAGATCACCGTGAAGGAAACAGAAGCGGCTTTGAAGAAGATGAGGCCAGGCAAAGCGACTGGGCCCGATGACGTGGCAGCTGATTTATGGAAGTCCAAGTACTGGTACCCTGCTGAGTGGTTGGCGAAGTTCTTTAATCAGGTTGTGGTGGAGAAGAAAGTGCCTGAGTGCTGGCGCCAAAGTACGATGATTCCGATTTGGACGCTAGCGAAGATAGCGAAGATTTGGAAGAAGAAGGGCAGTCCTGCAGACTGCTCCAATTACCGTCCGATTTGCTTGCTTTCGCACAGCATGAAGATCTTTGAGCGAATTGTCGACGGACGAATTCGGGACATCGTCCAGCTTTCCAGCAATCATTGCGGCTTCGTGGCTAGCTGTGACACCGTTGATGCCATTCACGCCGCCCGCCTCCTGATTGAGAAGCATCGCGAGAAACAGAGGCCAGTGCATATCGCCTTTCTTGACTTGGAGAAGGCCTTTGACCGCGTACCGCGTGAAGTGATGTGGTACGCCCTGCGTCAATATAGAGTTCCTGAAGAGCTCATAGAGTGGGTGCGAATTCTCTACTCTTGTCCAAAGAGTCGAGTTGAAGCTTCAGCTGGAGCCTCGATGGAGTTTCCCATCTCTGTCGGGGTACACCAGGGTTCTGCGCTTTCCCACTCCTCTTTGTTGTCGTCATGGATGCCATCACACGAGATCTTCAGAAGCCCGTCCCTTGGACGTTGCTTTATGCCGACGACGTGATGCTCGCTAGCGAAGATAAAGGTGAACTCGAGCAAGAGGTGCAAGCTTGGTGTGATCGCTTGGAGCGGTTTGGACTCAAACTGAACGTGAAGAAGACCGAGTATCTAACGACGGACGTTACTGAGTCCAGCTCCATCAAGGTTAACGGCATCGAGCTTCCACGCACTGCGGTCTTTAAGTACCTGGGATCAGCAGTCGCGTCTGACGACAAACTGATGGTTGAAGTGAATTCACGCGAGAGTGCAGCTTGGTCCAAGTGACGTTCGTTGACTGGCGTGCTCTGCGACAGGAAGATACCAGAGCACCTGAAGTCGAAGATCTACAGAGCAGTCGTCCGGCCAGTGGCAATGTACAGCGCTGAGTGTTGGCCAGCGACCAAGGAAGTTGAAACGCGCCTCAGCGTCATGGAGACGAAGATGCTGCGCTGGACGGCTGGAGTCACGCGCATGGACCGCATCCGAAACGAAGCTATTCGGCAGAAGTTCGGTGTCGTGCCGATAGCGGACAAGATGCGAATAGGTCGCTTACGATGGTACGGCCATGTTCTGCGTGGAAAGGAAGACAGCGTCCGCAAGATAGGCCTTAACTTCGAGGTAATAGGAAAGCGGCCTAGAGGGCGTCCGAAGCAGCGCTGATCTGACACGTTACATATGGACTTGAAAGTAGCTGGTGTCCATCCTGATCTAGCGCTGGATCGGGAAAGATGGCGTCATGACACCAAAATAGCGGACCCCGCCACGAAGCGGGACAAACGCTGAAGAAGAAGAAGAAGAAGAAGAAGAAGTTAGCAAACAAATGTCGATGGCACCTTGATTCTTTAGACATAACTTCTATTATCCTTTATAAAACTTCATGAAGTAGGACTTTCATCAAATGCTAGTTCTTCGGAACAAATAGGCATGTTCACTTCACATGCGATGCAAAAATTTTGGACGTCAAAGTTCTTTTATTAAAAACCCTACCAAATTTATGTGTTGGTGACCTTGTTATAGCTGTTCACCAAGATTGTTTTCCAATTTTTTATTCGGCTTGCCTTCTTCAGAGCCTGGAATGGTCGAAGACGTCTAAAACACTACCAGCCCAAACATCGTTCCAATGTACGGGGTACCAATCTCGACGAAAATAGAGGCACGACACGTCACCACAGTTTTTGGCTATACGACTAACGCTTGACGTAGACGCCGAGTTGGACCATCAAACTCTCGCAGATGGAGGCAGACGTGGCTGTGTGAGCTTCATCTCCGAGACCAAGCCGACATAATCACTCTGTGGATAAAATCAAGAAGGTCGAAACTCACAGAGTTGTACGAAGGATGCCAGCTCTTATTGCCAGGCACTCCTCCTTCCGGTTAACTCGAAGACTCGTAGCTGCCATCCAAGCCGCTTCTGATGTCTTACGCGCTGAGGTCACTCTCGCGTAAAGATCGACACAGAGACCTCAAACAACGCGACTGCATGGCATCGAACCTTTTGTTTCCTTAAGGAGTCCAGACATTATCTTTTCTAAGGCCATCCAAATGCTCCTTTATTCTGACACAGAGGGGTCTTTCTGTTACCCCACTCTCACACCTCACTCCGCCAACAAAATTTGTCTTAAACTTCAACTAAATATAAAGTGTATGTTTGCGACTTGGTAAACGAAACAATTGCACCCCTGAATAACACCAAACCGGGTTTACAATTTGTCGTAGCCCCTTTGGCGTCTGCGACGGTGTCGGTGCGTCGTCATGGAGAGCACTGTTCAGCTCTCATACCGCGAGGTCTGAAGGTTTGGAATGCTATTTTTCAGGACTACAGTGCCAACACTGCTTGTTTACCATGAGCTTGTAAAGGCAGTAGTTTTGCAATTCTTCCTGTGTACACTAGCGTTCGTCATGCTTGATTAGTGAAAATATGAAAGAGGCGTATTCAGGAAAGTGTCCATGACTGTTGCCTTCAGGAGAGCATGGCAAATGTAGTTTTGACTTTAAGTTCCAAAAAGGTAACATTCCAAACCATAAATCACCGCGGTGCTGTGGAGGTTCCAAGTCATTATCCGGGTTTAACATTATAACAACACTCCAGAATTCGCTGCAGAGGTGCTTGCCAAAGAAACGAGTTCACAACAAGGGCGATAAGTTTACCAAAAATCGATGAACAACTGAAGGCATTTACAAATCGGAAGTGAATGCCTTCCATGAACACACTTCTAGGCGTGCTGAGGCCAAGTGGACTACGACAAAGCAGTGGTTCAGTGGTGTTATTTAGGGTGCGGCGGTTGTTTACTAAGCTGCAAGCATTTTATCGTAGCTGAAGTACGGAACAAATTTGATCAGGACTGGAATATTTCGACGAAAATGGGTTGTGTCCCACATTTTGCCTGGCATTATATGTAGGCATATCGATTTTTTAGAAAGTAATACTTTTCAAATTTAAGAACTAAAATTTTTTTAAATGCTGAAATTTAAGGAAGCTTTGTGGAGGTTCTTAGGAGTTGGTTTTAAAACGCTTGAGTGCCGTAGACTTTACTTCGTAACTGTGCGTGCTATACATATGGTCAGGTTACCAGGTAACCCCTTTTCTCACTGTTAAAGAACCACGAAGACCTCCTGGCATCAGGCAAAGCCAGGTAGATTTTGGGCAACTGTCAAGTCAAAACAAATAAAATAACTCTTTCACATTTAATTTAACGTAGGCATACCGATTTTATAGAAAGAATACTTTTCAAATTTAAGAACTAAAACTCTTTTAAAAAGCCGAAATTGAAGGAAGTTTTATGGAGGTTCTTAGGAGTTGGGTTTAAAAAGCTTGAGTGCCGTAGACTTTGCTTCGTAACTGTGCGTGCTATACATCTGGTCAGGTTACGAGGTAACCCTTTTCTCACTCTTAAAGAACCACGAAGACTTCCTGGCATCAGGCAAAGCCAGGTAGATTCTGGACAACTGTCAAGTCAAAACAAACAAAATAACTCTTTTCCGAAAATTTGCATTAAAATTGTCTTATTTTAGACGATTGAACTGACGGCGTCATTCGACTTGGCCGATGTGTTCATGTTCTGTGGAGAGAAGCGGGTAAGTCAACCACCTCACCTTGTTCTCACATTCCTCGATTATGTGGTTTGGTGGATTTATAAGAGCAGCATGCGATATTTCTATGTATTCTTAGGACACTAAAGGTATTGTGGAATGCGAGAGTTGTCCATTGAATTGAGGGCCGAGGTTCTCTGAGGTTCAGTAAAGAAAGGGTCTAAGGGGTTACTGGCCGCTATTTAGCGTGGTACAGGTGGGGAGAGCAGAAGCTGGCCCCCTGATCACTATTTTTTCAACGGGTGCGAAAAGGTAGTCGTATAGATCATGGAGTTATTGACGCAGCTTGTTAGCTGTCGGGGAGATACAATTAAATTAGTGACCAAATTCGAATGAATTAGTTCTTCAAAGTGCAGGTAGGATTAGCGGTGGATGTACCGTGCTCCTATGTACAGTATCAGTTCACTTGTGCAATTAGCGATAAAGCTGCCTCGAAATGGATTAGTTCTGCTCTGCGTAGGCAGCAGAAATACAGATGGATGAGGCCGTTCAGCCAACTCTGTTTTCAAAGATCATCGTGGGGGCAGTTTAGGCTAGGTCAAGCCCCGATCACTTCACGTTAATCTGGGCCTCAAAAGCGCCTTCGAAATGCACATCCACAGGAAATGAGCCTAGAAAGAGCTTTCTAGGAGGATTTGTAACAGTTTGGTGCAGTGAGTAGTTCGTCGAGCCTGCTTAGGTCCTAACACGGTTCAGGTCTCTATAACGCAGCTCTCTAGTGAGTTGCAACGATGAAGAACGACGCTAGTCTATCCCTGGAATGCCTCTCTCTCATTCTATTTCAATGGAATGTCGTGTAGTAATTTGAATGCGTGGTAATTTCTTGCGTCTGGAATTTCTGTGAGGGAAAAACACTGACTTTTCAATCGGTTCGTCGCTGCAACTCATTCTATAGGCGAAATAGGAATCTAATATGCCCCCACGACAACCCGTAGAATTAGAATGCGTATGCAATGCATCCCAAAACGTATTGATTAACGCCATCTTTTGTCCTTTTATCCTTTTGATTTGTATGCGAGTTTTGCCTATCCTAGTATTTGCGGTGGCCAGCCGACTAACGAGTCAGTGCTTTACTCTCCCCAGACGAATCTGATACCAATTCGTCATGGATGCGAGGTTTGGTAGCCTGAGCAGAACCAGAACCAAGAACCTCGATTCGGGGTACGCGTGATTGTAGACGTCCCCTCTTACTGTGTTTCTCTGCGGAGGTGAGAATGAAGGGTAAATGGTGGCGTTAGTCAGTCCCATTCGGGGTGCGCCAAACATTCTACTTCCACGGGATGTCGCGGAGGCGATTAGAGTGCGTATTTGCCTGTGAGCGCACGGTGGCGCAGTCCGAAGAAGCGCCGGCTCTCGTGTGCACCCGATTCCATGTTGCTGGTTCCGATTTCTCGCTCAGGCCAACCAAGTATTTCATACCCTAGGATCGGTGATTTGGTTTTTTTTTTACCAATAACATTTACGGCCGCAACTGGCAAGCGAAGAATCGCATTGTCGCGAAGTGGTTAAACCCCTATTCACGCTGTGTTCACTCAGTCTTCAACACCTAACGGTAGTTTGTCATCATTGTTGCTGCTCATTAGGAGTTCGTACTATGGCCGCTTCTATACATTTATTTATTTATTTATTTATTTATTTATTGCACCATGTGAGTACACATGTGAAAGAGAATTAAGTAAAACAACAACATAGAAATACTCAAAACAAATCGCTAAAACGGTAATAAAGGCAAACAGAGGGAGAGAAATGCATAAAACAGCAGTGGTGGTGAAAGTGTAAAACATGAGATATTAGCAAGAGTAATTAGCAGACGTAGTGGGAGTTGTGGAAACAGTATCAACCAGAATGTAAAAACTTGTTCAAGGCCCTCTTAAAGGAGGAGAGTGTAGGAGCTGGAGGAAAACGCTTGGCCATTTTTACATATTCTGTACCCGCACGATGTATGAAGAAGTTGGCCCGCACCGAAGCAGTGGCATGAGGTAGATATAGTTTATTTTTAGCACCTCTAGTAATGGAGTTTCGCATAGGAAAGAATTTGTTAGGTTCAAGGTGAACGAGTCCGTGTAAGATTTTATATACCATTATTAAGTCAAACTTCTTCCTGCGCAACATGAGCGACTGCAAACCGAGAATAGCGTTACGCGAACGGCTTTCAGGGATAGTTGCATAGTTTCTGGTAATAATGGAGTCGCCACAAGAGATCTTCAGTAACCAACTCCCTGGATGTCGCTCTATGCTGACGACGTGGTGATTGCCTCGGAAAAGCCGAGCTGACATGCAGCTGAAAAGTGGGAATAACTCGGCTGTTCGGAAATCCTAGGATAGAGGGAGGGATTGACTCGCAGCTTTTGGATTACGCCTGAATGCTAAGAAGGCATAAGGCGTCTTGACATTTATACGAAAAGTTCCTGACGAACGACGATGGCGACAGGAACTCAAGAACTGGGAATCTTTACATGGGCTCTACAGTTACCAGCGACCGAGCATTGCTTCACGGAATCAACAGTCGCGTAAACTCTGCACGGCTCAAGTGAAGAAGCACCTCCGGCTTACTTTGTGACGGGAAAGTAAGTGATAAGTTGGAGTGGAAGGTGTAGCATATAGGGTAGTTCGACCCGTAGAATTGTATGAATCAGAAATTCTGGCCTAGGACGAAGGAATGGGAGCGTTGACTAAGTACTACGGAGACGAAAATGCTGCGTTGGAGTGCAGGCATCACCCGGGTGGATCGATTTGTAACGGTGACATAAATGGTAGAGGACGGCGTTACTCAATCCTTTTTGGAATGCGCCAGGCACTCTACTTTTACAAGATAGCGTGGAGGCGGTTTGAATGCGCATTTTGCATTTGCAATGACTAGCGGTGGCCAGCCGATGAACAAGTCAGAGCCTTATTCTCCCCAGACCAAGTCTGGTATTAATTCACCGACCCCTGAGGGATGGTAGGCTTGGTTGGCCTGGGCAGGAGATCCGAACCCAGGAACCTGGTATCGGGTGCACGCGACAGCCCCACTTCCTCCGACTGCGCCAGACGGCCCTTATCAATAGATATGAATTTCCAATTAGTTTCTCCACCTGCCTAAAAAAAATGAAATGAAAGTAAATGTGTGTTACCGGTCTCCTTAAGGCAATATAAAATGCTTATTCACAGAAGCTCCTTAGTATTTTGTTTTGTTCCGTCATATTGTTGCACCAACTGTGCTCGTATTGGTTCTGATAATGATGTCCTCATCGAGAAAGATTCCCAACTCAACGAGAGCTCTTGCAATGCTATTTTGACAGGATGTAGGACCGTGTAAGCGGAATCCAGAACCACAGTCAGTTTTTGCTGAACGCTTTTTTAAAGACCTGAAAAAGAGGTGCAGAAACGTGTGCGCAACACTCATCAACTCCTACGACATCCCACGCGATGTGCCTCTGCGCAGCCGGTAGGAGCGCCGCCTCATCGAAGCACAACGGTGGGCTTCTGAGTTCGAGTCCGCGTACTTCCAATGTTTTTGCACACATTAGTTTGTTGTTATCAAACTTTATCATGGTCACAGTAGTCAACTTTATACCATCAGTGCTTACAACAAACCGAGGCTGTCTATTTACGCCTTCATATGTGCTAGTTTTTCAACGATGCCTATCTTCGCCTCCACCATATCATACCATATCACCAATGATACCGTAACTGCACACAAATACGCATACCTTGCGGTTCAATATTATGAACTCGGGCCATATTGGTAAAATTGACTCCTGTGATCATGAGAAGGTGTAATAACAGCAAACTAATATGTGCAAAAGCATTGGCAGTGCGCGGACTCGAACTCAGAAGCCCACCGTCGTGCTTTTATGAGGCGGCACTCCTGCCGACTACGTCACCGAGCACATCTTGTGGGGTGTCATAGGTGTTGATGAGTATTGCGCACACGCTTCTACACCTCTTTTTCTGGTCTTTAAAAAAGCGTTCAGCAAAAACTGACTAATTCTGGGCACGACCCTACATCCTGTCAAAATAGCATCGGGAAAGCTCACCATGACTTGGGAACTTATCCTTGTGAGTCGAGGTCGTTAGTTCGGGTTTCCCGCCGAGGCCAACCAAGGTTTTTCCCGCGGTGGATTGGTACCTGACATGTTCGGGAAGGACAAAACACTAACTCGCTCGTTGGTTGGCCAACACAAGTCATTGTACAGGCCAAAAATAATCTGACTTATGTTACACGTTGCTGTGGCGTTTAGGTACGTCAGGGTTAGTTAAATGCTTCCAAGGCAGGTGTTGTAGGAATTCATCGTTCCCATAGAGGAGGTGATGATTGACCTGAAAGAGGAGTCCGAGTCGGTTCGCGCGCTGTCAGGGTCGACATCTCTTTCCTTTTGCGTCACATTTGTGGAGATTAGAACTCTGTTCGTCGTTAATCGTAGCCTGTATCTTGGTGACTAACGTGATGCTGTTGGCTGTCAGTAGAGATATAAATAGACCGCGGATAGCGCAGTCGAAAGAAGTTACGCCTCTCGCATGCACCCCGAATGAAGGCTTGTGGTTCAGGTCTCATCCAGGTCAACCAAACGTCCAACTTCCTTTCATCCTTGTGTTGCTAAACCGATACGAAATTAATAGAGGAATGGAGATACAGTGACTTCTCACTACAAGTCACTGTATAGACCAAGAGCGCACTCAATTTGTCTCCTCCAACCTCCAGAAGTAGAGTGCATGGCGTATCCCCTAAGTGATTGAATAACGTTGATGTCCGTCTGTTATCCTTTCATGGACATGATTACGGTGTGAGCTGAATTACTCTAGAAACTTGGTTCCTTTGTGCTCAGGGAAGATGTTTTGCTCTTTAGCTATGAGGAAAAAGTTCAGCTAAACAATTCCGTACTAGTTTCTTCCTTTGTTCATTGAGGTGTGAAGTGTGTGCTGTTTGTATTATTCCAAAGAATGCCCTCTGATCTATTTTTTGACGTAGGAAATGAGCTAGCAAAGCGCTTTAAAGTCATGGAACCGGTTAATCACAGCGTCGTTGAGGAAGCGGAAGCACTTTTCGAGATTGTTTGTTTGTCTGTTCACCAGTTCTGTTTGTTTCAGAAGACATTCCATCTTCTGCCGTTCGCGATCCAGTCAATAGTTGTTGTGGTGATGGCGTTGACTGCTGGACGGCTCCCATTCCCCAAGATCACGCTGAAGTGCGTGATTATTCACCAAATTTTATTTATTTATTTCTTGTTTTTATTTACGGATTTTTGTTTACTTATATTTTGCTGGAGCAAGGTCTGTCGATTTTCGACCGTTTTACCTTTAGTCATCCTCTATCACTGGGATTTTTTGTTGCTCACCGGCTCTTCATGTCGCTTCTTGTCTCATGGTGTCGGGAATTGTCGTCTCCGGTCGCCTAGCCTTGGGTGATTTCTTCCAATTTCGTGCTGGTTGTCTAACGTTTCTTCACTGGAAAATCTCCTAGGCTCCCTTGTTCCCACACTTAGGAACCCGTGAAATCGCTCGTTGTCGCTCCTCCACTATAACGACGCTCATAGTTAGAGCCGCAGCACTTGGTATTTGGGCAAAACATATTCAGTGGCGTCCAAAAGTTTGTGAACGCTTGCATTTTGCGCCAGAACTCCCTTCAAATCAGCTTTAGAAATGTGAAATTTGGATATGTTGTGACAAATAACAAACATTCTTATATCGCATCATCACTGCTGTTCTATATTAGTCCTCTCCATATTTCAAGTATAAAAACGGAAAAACCGTGAAATCTACCACGTAAGTTACAACACTTCGGCAACATACTTTATTACCAAATGCAGGCAAGTTGTACACAGAAACAATGTAGCTGTACTAGTAGCGAGTTGCAAAACCTTCTGCTTTAATTACAGCTTCACATCTCCTTGGCATGGACTCTAGAAGCTTGTTGATCACGTCGGGTCCGATATCTTCCCATTTCTGCCTTAATTGTTCAAACTTTTCGGCCTTGTTTCCTGCTGTGAGACCTGCTAAACTTCTAGCAAGGTGTTCCCAAAGGTGTTCGATTGGGTTCACGACCGGTGACTGAGAAGGCCACGACACCAGGTGAATTCCATTTGCACTGAACCACTCCTTCACCGTCTTCGAAACATGTTTCGGGTAGTTGTCCTGTTGGAAAATCCACGGCGTTTGGAAGGTATTTTTAGCGTATGGAAGCATAACATTGTTCAAAATCTCCTGGTAGCGTTTGGAGTCCATAACTCCTTGGATGTGGTGAATAGGGCCTGTATCGTGTGCACTGAAGCATCCCCAAACCATTGCGTTTCCTCCGCCATGTTTAGTAGTTGGTAGTTGATACATTCTGTCGTACCTCGCGCCTTTTGGACGTCTAACGTAGTGTGGTCCATCGGATCCAAATAGGTTAAACTTGCTCTCGTCACTGAAAAGCACTTTTTTCCAATCGTCTATCGTCCAGCTCAGATGCTCCTTGGCAAACTGGAGTCTAGCTTTCCTATTCTTCTCGCTGATGAAGGCTTTCTTAACGGGGCGTCGTCCATAGAGTCCAGCACATCTCAGTTGACGTTTTACCATGCTCACGCTCACATCTAAGCTATGGTGAGTGGCTACGGACTTTTTTATATCGACGGCAGTCAGCGACGGGTTACGCCTCGACATCCTCTGGATGACAGAATCATCTCTAGAGGTCGTAATACGTGGTCTGCCTGACTTCGGAGCATCTTCTGCTGTTCCGGAATGTTTCATTCTTCTGACTATGGCAGCAACTGTCGAAATCCCGCATCCGAAAAGCAGTCCTACTTGTCGATAAGACTTTTTTCTGGACGAGTCGAAAAATTGCCTCTCGTACTTCAGCAGGGATATTCTTTCCTCTCGGCATTACGAGGAGTTTGCTAAAGACCACAGTATATCAAAACGCTACTAGATTGGCTTCATAAGAAAATGTATTGATAACTACGCTCAATGCTTTAGCAGCTCACCTTTGACCGTTGCGCGCACGTCTGACTTTGCACTTGCAAAAAATCGATGATAACGAACATAGATCAAGGGATCGTCATTGCGATCTAATTTGCTACCACATATCGAAATTTCACTCTGTTTGGACCTTTTGAAGCAAGTTATGTCGAAAAATGCAAGCGTTCACAAACTTTTGGACGCCACTGTATGTATATATACTGTATGTATATACATATATATATACATATATACATATATATATACCATTTTCATGTCGAATTGGACACTTTTCAAATCAAATTGTATACTCTTCTAGGCTAGCTGTAAGACTCTTGAAATGAAAGCGAACTCTTTCAAACCGAACTGACTTTTAGACAGGTTAATTTACAGGCTCAATAACATGATTAGATTAATTTTTTGTTCAAGAAAAATTTGGTAGAACTTTTCCTGAAATTTTTTAGTTCACCTGCCCCAACAATTATAATAGTTGTATGAAAATTTTGTTTTATGAGAAAGAATAATAAATTAAATTTTATGTTGAAGCGCAGCAAGGCCGCAGTGAAGAGTGCACTAAAACAATGGATCGCGCCATGCATTCGAAAATCAAGTCGCAATGTTTATTTGATTGATAGTGTAAATACTGCTTAGATGCAGCAAGAAAGTTAGGATGTGTGTGTGTGTTTTAAAATTGCTTATGTTGCACCGCTAGCAGGTGTGAAACTGCGTGCAAACAAAAATTTTGCTCTCAGTAAGATGAAAATTGCGAAGTTTCGGACGGGTGCGTGTCGCAATTTTTTTATAAAATTGCAGACTATGTGTTATTGGAAAGTAAATCAAAACTTCAAAAGAAGTTATAGTGAAAATTTTCTTGATTTGAACGTTTTTGAAGAGTCTCTAGTTTAATGTAGTGGAAGAACCTTTCGATTTGGAAGAGCTCGCTTCGATTTCAAAGGTCTTACCATTAGACTAACTGAAAAGAGTGTCGAATTTGACATGAATAGTGTCCAATTTGACGTGAAGAGTGTCCAATTTGATTTGGGAAGTGTCCAATTTGGTTTGAAAGGTGTCCATTCGACGAAACAATAGCATATTTATTTATTTATTTATTTATACCGGTTTATACAATTTTCACGTCGAATTTAGACACTTTTCGAATCCAATTGGACACTCTTCAAGCCAGCAAGCGTTACGCCTTTGAAATCTAATTGAACATTTTCCAACTGAAAACGAGCTTTTCCACCATAAAATGGACCCCAACACGGTTAGGATGATTTTTTATCTGAAGGAAATTTAGAGTGACATGAAATTTATAATTTGCCTGGCCCAATAAGGGGAAACGCTGTCTGAAATGTTATGAAAATTGATTTTTCGAAGAAAATAATTAATTAGAATTTATTTCAAAGCGGAGGAAGTCGTCATGTACTCGACTGAATCATCGCATTTTTTATTTGAATAGTAGTCTAAGTGCTGCTTACTTGAAACAGTAAGGGAAAAATATGCGTGTTTCAACAAATGTCTTTGTTATACCGTTGACTAGCAGTGTAATTCCTGTGTATTTTTTCGCAGACATAATTTTGGCTGTAAATCAAATTGAAATCGAAGCGAGCTAGACGAGTGCATGGCGCTCTTTTTTAGAATAAAACTAAAAACTTTCCATTATCCTACACTTTAAAACCGGCGTTACACCATTATTTTTCCATGAAAAGGTAATTTTTATACAATTTCAAAGTGTGTGTCCACTCTGTAGCACAGGCGGATAAAACAATTCAAAAAGAGTTTTGAAAAGAAGTTCTTTAACAAGATTTATTCTACCCTTCTCGAAGAGTTTCTAGTTTAATTTGGAAGATGATCAGTTTGATTTCGAAAGTGGCAAGATTGCTTGGAAGAGTGCGCAGTCTGATTTGGAAAGTAGCGTCTAAGTTGTTTACCTTCGACCTTCCAGATTTCTTCAATAGTCTCGGGGTTAAATCCAAAATGTACGCTGACGACGTAAAAATTTACAGAAGAATTTAGAACGGGGAAGATGTCCAATCAATCCAGTCTGCTATAGATTTCGTCGGCTCTTGGACAGAGAAATGGGATTCACCACTTTCAATAGAGTAGACACTTTTCCTGGAAATTGGACTGAAAAGCCAAGCTCAACCTCCAGAATATATCATTAATGGTCTTCTGAAATAGGTTGATGAAGTTCGAGATCTGGGTTAGATCTGAGTTATAACCAGTGACCTTTGTTTTCCTAAGCATTGCAGAATGTTGGTGAGGAAAGCCAGTTATCATCTATGCAATGTCTTTAGGATTTCAAAATCTAATATCCCCGAGGTTTACATAAGGGCCTTTAAAACCTATGTACGTCCTATCGTGGAGCTGGCACAACTGTCTTCAGTTCAACAAATCGGAAGGGTATTGTCCTTTTAGAAAGTGTACAAAATAGTTTCACCAGAAAGCTTATGAAGCGGTTTTTCTCGAGGGATTGAATTTCAATTCCATTCGGGCTCTTTATCTTCGTCTTTGTCACTGAACCCTGGGCGAACAGTTGCGGATCTTACTATGCTATACTAAGTTCTAGCTAAAAAGCTGGCTGTCGATCCAGTAGATGTTGTCGATGGTGAACCGACTCGTTCTGAAAGAGGGAAGGTCTTTCTTCGGCTCATGATTGCTAGATCACGAATCAGGCCAGGCTTATCGGGCTCTCAGGGACTTCAATTTGCTACTTGGTAGGTGCGAAGACCTGACGAGTTTGTCTGCTCAAATCTGTAGAGGTTACGCCAAATGTAGTATGCCGTGATCGCTTTGCTGTGGTTTTTCGCTTGCGTGCTACCAAGGAGGCGTGGTTAGTACGCATTTGCTCTTCAAGTGTTGTTTTTGTTTACATTTTTGCGCTAGACATCCGTCTATTCCCATGAATAATTAATTATTTAATTAAGTGCACGTGTTATGCAGTTTCTTAGCGCTGCTTGTTTTGCTATAGTTATTGTCATAGAAGGCTTAAGATAGAGATCAGCATCCTCAGTCTCTGTTTGAGACGAAATATTTCTTGTCCTGGTGGTTTTTGAGGCTCCAGCATCCAGATTTTCAATGTTGTTGATACTTTTCAGGTCACCCGATATCGCTGACGACATACTACAGCACACGTCTCGGGCACTGCCGGCGAATCTGTTCGTGCTAGTGAGTCGCGTTTATCCTATTTTCACTGTTTTCTTTCCTAGTCATGTTCTCCTTCCCTCATCGTTCTTCCTAGCAGGTCAACAATGGCTTTTGTTTAGTTGTGTGCCTTACCATAGGGTGTTCTTGGTGTAACTGAAGGTTGATGTAGTCAAAGAGGAACATCTGAAGGATATCCTGAAGGTGACGTCATCGTGTGTAATCCAATCTATTTATAATTTTGGGAATCGCTCAACACCCCTAACAAGCCAGCAATAGTAAGGATGTAGCACTGCGTTGGATGTAACACAGCTACAGTTGAATGTGTGGAGGCACTTTGCGATCGAAGTGACTTCCGATGTAACGCAGCCATCGCTCATTTCTGCCCCTGCCCTACGGAGAAATTGAAATTGCAAGACTTCCTCTATCAGGAACAGCAGAATACCTCTATGAGAATCTCCACCCTAAGTAGTAGAAAGGTGGGTTCGTTTTTTTGTTGACCCAAGGAGCTAAGGAACCTGAAGGTTTAGGCGGTTAGGCGTGCAGTCAGCACTTGACACGTTTGTGGGTGTCTTACGTGGAGAGGTGGTGATAGATACGGGACAAAGCAGCTCGGTGGCTCAATGGGGAGTGACGGTGCTTGAAAG
>CANDYH010000358.1:0-26174 GCA_947396885.1 Heligmosomoides polygyrus polygyrus | reverse complement strand
ACTGCGACAACACCGGAGAACATCAACAAGGTTCGTTGTCGCATTAGCCGGAATTCTGAGGTATCGATGAACAAGATGGCTACGGATCTCGGGATCAGTAGGGAACGAGTCCAGCATATTGCCAGGAGGAAGCTGGGATTACGCAGCTACAAAGTAGCTCGTATTCACTTCCTCAACGACGCGATGAAAGCTGAGAGGTTGAGGAAATGCAGGCGAATGCGTCAGCTGGTCGGCGATGGTCGCTTGTCGAAGGTGCTGTTCACCGACGAGAAGATCTTCACGGTCCAGCCGGTTCACAACCATCAGAATCGCCGGCAGCTGCTTAAGAAGGGTCAGCAGAAGACGTCGGCCGCAAGGACCATCAGCCGCCGCCATTTTCCAGCCTCGGTGATGGTGTGGGCTGGAATATGCGCTACCGGAAAGACGCCGCTGGTCTTCATGGAGCAGAACGTCAAAATTAACGCTGCCAGCTACCAGCAATATGTCCTCCGCGACGTACTGGAGCCGTGGGCGACGAGCCATTTTGGCGAAACCGGATTTTCTCTTCAGCAGGACTGGGCACCAGCGCATTCCGCCAAATCCACGATCGCCGTTTGCGAGGAGCTCTTCCCAGGGTTTTGGAGCAGGGACATCTGGCCATCCAACTCGCCTGATCTCAACCCGATGGATTATTCTGTGTGGTCGATCATGGAGCAGAAGATCTCCACTACAAGATACGCCACCGTTGAGCAGCTGAAATCGGCGTTGTTGAGATCCTGGGACGAGATTACAGCGGAGCAGTGTGCGACCATCATCAGCGACTTCCCAAAACGACTGCGAAAATGTATTGAAGCCAAAGGAGGAAATTTTGAGCACTTGTTGTGAATTTTCCTGTTGTATTATGTTGTTGTTGATCTAATGAAGTTTCTGTTATTTTTGTTTGTAAATCTTTGGCGTTTATGTAGTTTTTTCGTACTGCTGAAATACTTTGAAAAATTGCCCGAACTTTTCAGCCACCCTGTATAGTATATATATATATATATATATATATATCTTCTTCTTCTTATTCTTCAGCGTTTGTCCCGCTTAGCAGCGGGGTCCGCTCTTCTGGTATGATGACGCCACCTCGCACGATCAAACGCTTGATCGGGGTGGATACCAGCTTCCTTTAAGTCCACGTGCAACGTATCAAGCCAGCGTTGCCTAGGTCGTCCTTTAGGCCGTTTTCCGGGCACATCTATGTTGAGGCCAATCTTCCGAACGGTGTCGCCGTCCGCACGAAGAACATGGCCATACCACCGTAGGCGAGCTTCACGTAGCTTGTCAGCAATTGGAGCGACGCCAAACCTTTGACGTACGGAGACATTGCGAACATGATCCAAACGCGTGACACCAGCCGTCCAGCGCAGCATTTTCATCTCCATCACGCTGAGGCGGCTCTCAACTTCCTTCGTTGCAGGCCAGCACTCAGCACCGTACATCGCTACTGGTCGGACGACGGTTCTGTAGATCTTTGATTTTAAGCGCTCCGGTATCTTTCTGTCGCACAGAACGCCTGTCATTGAGCGCCATTTGGACCACGCTGCGCTCACGCGTGAGTTCACCTCGCACGTCAGACTACCATCAGACGCAATTGCAGATCCAAGATACTTGAAATGTGTCGCTCGTACGAGCGCAGTGCCATTGATCTCAATGGACCCAGTCTCATTTACGTCTGTCGTCAAGTACTCAGATTTTTGGACGTTTAGCTTGAGCCCGAACGCCGCCAAGCGGTCACACCAAGCTTGCACTTGTCGCTCAAGTTCGGCCTTGTCTTCACTCGCAAGCATTACGTCATCTGCATAGAGCAGCGTCCAAGGAGCAGGCTTCTGAAGGTCTCGCGAAATGGCATCCATTACGACAATGAAAAGAAGTGGGGAAAGCGCGGAACCTCGGTGAACACCGACGGAGATTGGAAACTCCGTGGATGTGCCGGCCGGCGCTCGCACTTGACTCTTAGGACAAGAGTAAAGAATGCGCACCCACTCGATCAGTTCTTCAGGGACACCGTGCTGTCGTAAGGCATACCATATGACCTCACGCGGTACACGATCAAATGCTTTCTCCAGGTCGAGGAAAGCAAGATGCAGCGGTTTTTGTTTCTCGCGATGTCTTTCCACAAGAAGACGAACAGTATGAATGGCGTCGATGGTGCCACAGCCGGCTACGAAGCCACACTGGTTGGTGGAAAGCCGGACGATCTCGCGAACACGTCCATCCACAATTCGCTCAAATATTTTCATACTGTGCGAGAGCAATCGGATTGGGGACGGTAACTTGTGCAGTCCGCGGGACTGCCCTTCTTCTTCCAGATCGGGATCGTCGTGCTTTGCTGCCAACTACCAGGAACCTTCTTCTCCGCAACAACCTGGTTGAAAAACTTCGTTAGCCATTCAGCAGGATTCCAGCACCTCGAGTTCCATAGTTCGGCCGCTATGTCGTCAGGGCCCGTTGCTTTGCCTGGCTTCATCTTCTTCAAAGCCGCTTCCGTCTCCTCCACAGTGATTTTCTGCACAGGACCGTGCGTAGGAGGGACGCAAGGGATAGGCGGATGGGCAAACTCTACTGTTGAAATTCTCTCGAAGTAGTCATGCCATCGTTCCATAGCCCTTTTGCGGTTCATCAGCAGATGGCCATTCTCATCGTTGATGCCAAAGAACTTTTCGATGTCCTCGCTCTAGCGATGGCGTCGGCTTGTAAATGCCAGGGACTGTCAGTTGTTATCAACTCTCTCATAGTCGATTTGGAAGAGCCAGAACCGTTGTGATGAGCATATGTACAAAGATGTCTGCACCAAGGCGAAATTGCGAGCTGAAAGACTGTCCGCACAAAGTTGGGCAACCCAATTTTTGATTTATATCACGATAACAGGAAAGAGTAAATAACGTGCAACTTAGGGAGCATTCAAGGCCGTCGAAGAAGTCGTGAAGAAGAAGAAGAACGTTCGACTCCGTCCTACCTATTACCTCACTTTTCTTCCTGCCCCAACATTCGTCTCAGAGACCTGGGCCATACGAGAGCAGGACGAACACGCGATCAGCGTCACGCAGCGTGGAATCGAGAAGACGATGTTCGGAGCGACACGAATCACGCAAGTGAGAGAAGGCTTCCGGAGTTCTGAGCTTTGTCGATGAAGGTCAAAGAGGCTGTGACATGGACCAAAGGGCCGGCCACGTAATGCACTTCGCAGACACTCTCTGGACGAGAACCGTCACTGATTGGATTCCGCGGGATGTCAAGAGAACACCAGGACGCCCATCAAATCGTTGGTTGGACTCCTTCCTAAAAGCCTTGAACGAACGATATGACGCCCTTCGTGTCCTTCGAGCGAACAAGATTCATTGTGGCACTCTGGCACGCAAAAGAGACGGTATATGTCGCGGAGACGGGCAGCATTGGTAGATGACAAGGCCCTATACAATCAGACACCATTGAGTGGGCGTGCCATTCATGGAGGGTGCGTACGTTCGGAACACTGATCACATAACATGTGTTCGGTCAGTGCTCTGGTTGGTTATTATTGGCTAGCGCCCTCCCACCTACCAATGCTGCCCACCTTCGCGACATGTGCCAAAGAGACGAATGGAGACGCTGCTGGCTCCCCTCGAGCAAGTCAATGATCAACGGGATGAGAGCTGATACACATGATTCCGATAACTTCTCCCATCTGTTCAGTTCTGTAGTAGTAAGTCGACTGTCACGTCGTGTTTCCAGAATTTCATGGTAGAAACTCTAACGGCGTTTGTTGTTAAAATGGAGAATTTGTGTCCCGCATAGTCACAAGATTCGCTTTGGTATAAGAATGGAGAATAATTGAGGGTAACAACCCAGAAAGAAGAAGTCGGAAATCCATATGTGAACGAATCAAAGACCTTTTTAACATAATTTCGCTCCTATTAGTCTAGGTGTTTGTATCCTCACGCCTAAATTTATTGAGTTTATAACATTACTGTGAAAAAGTGTAGCGAGTGAATTCAAAGGCATTGAAGCGGTCATTATTAAGAAGAATGAGAAGCAATGTTTGAGAGAGAGGATCCACATCAGCTGTGGAGAGAAGCTGAAAGGCTTTGGATTGATTGTGTAATACGAATTAGTAAGAAACTGTCAGTTAATCGTGCCGCACCCCTAGCCTTTTCCACATCGTATGAAGGACGCTGCTCTTTGCTTAAGTGTCTTCAGTGCTGAATTTAGTTTCTTTGCCAGTAACTCCACTCTCTGCTGCATTTCTGATGACCCTCCTAGACAGTACAGTGAACAATAACAAAGGAGGATGTGACGGACTGCAAGCAATGCGAAATCCAGCTGTAATTTCATTGTAATCACGCGTGGTTACCCAGATGTGTGATTTGTCACATGATGCTATTGTGATGTGGACAAGTGAATTGCAATCGAAATGACAGGTGTATGTAGGCTGTGAACGAAAAGCGAAGGGCTTGATTCCATAAACATACGATCAACGTGCGCTAGCAGTTCTTGACTCAATTACTCATATTCGAAAGGTTCAGTTCAGCACATGTCGTTCGTATGCCACTGTAAATGTAAATGTAAATCGTATTGTAGACATCAAGTTTTTGTTCATTCACCTTCAGCCACAAAGTAGATGAGCTGAAGCGGAAAATAGAGACCGATCCAAGATCGTGATAGAACTTTACCAGCTATTTATATTGCGGTTCGCTACGTTGTAGTCTACAATGCGGCACAATCTGTTTAGGAAGGAATACCTGACGTCGACACCGTCTTGGAACCAACACGAGAAAAGCCTCTTCTGCTGAAGGAACAGCTGGTCGAAGCAGAAGATGAGCAGGTAGAATTCCCCATTCATTTCAAGTCGTTTAGCGAGCTGTCAGCTTGGTTAGATGATCCCATAAGGCGATGTTTGGACCTCCACTAGCGCGACCCTACGTATTTATTTATTTATTGCGCCATGTGACTACACATGTGAGAAAAAGAGGAAATATAAAGACATGATGGAAATACTCAACTTCTAAACAAATGGCTAAAATAGCAGTAAGGTAGGGCAAGGTATTTGCGAGTTTCTGTATCAATTCACCACGTCGCCTACCGATCTGGAGCGTCGCAACCTGCCGTGATCGAGCAGCTTGTGTACAGTCCCTAACATGAACTTCTTCCCTGAGACTTTTATCTTTAAAGCCTTAGAATGTATGGTGGTTGAAGGAGGGGATCGCTAGAAAACCGGATCAGTCACAACCAGAATGGCCTCTTCCGGCTTGGAAATTGCAATGAAGTCCTTTCGTGGCTAGTTCAGTATGTCATCCGTGTAAAATAGTACACTTTCAGTTTTAAAGCTGTGGTTCAACGGGCTGAGTAAAGTGCCCCGCACTAGGATAGATCCGCCTCTTCCTGCCTAGCTATTTAGCCTTTTTCGATTACATATATGAGAAATGTGGGCATGGAGCGTAGTCGGAGGATGTGCCGGCTGTCGCGTGAACCCAATACCAGGTTCTTGGTTCAGATTTCCTGCATAGTCCAATCAAACCTTAAATTCCTCCGGGGTCAGCAAAAATGGTAGCAGACCTGTTTGGAAAGGATAGATCACTGACTTGCCTATCGTCTGGCCATGGCAAGTCCTTACAAAGGCCAAAAACGCGTTCAACTCGGCTCCACGACATCCCGCAGAAGTAGAATGCATGGCGGTTCCCAAGAGGGATTGAGTAACGCCGTCCTTTATCCTTTATATATGACAAGTGGCCGATCTCTAACACTGACACGAAATCCGACTTCATTCGATAACCCGCGGCCATGCCATCAGTTCAGATGTTTCTTCAACGCCTCGCAGCCGCTGAGAGTGCAGCACCAGCGGCCCAGAAGAAAACCAGTCTCCTTGATGATGCTGCTGACAATAAGACGCCACTATCGAGCTTCTTCTCAAACCTTCTGAAGGTATGAAATATCCGTCCTCTCGACCTTCATTCATTCACTGTGTCATCCATCTTTCTCTCAGGATAAGCCGAATGTTGTAAAAACGTCTGTGCCACCAGTCGACACTGCTGTGCAGTTGGATCGCATTCTGAAGAGCGCAACAGGACAGCAAAATCAAAGTTCTAACGAGAGCTCCGCATGAGGTCGCCTGCTGTTACTCAGTCATTTACATCAAGTCATCATTCACTGCATAAGTAACTATTCCTGTCGCTTACCACGTCTGTCGCTAATAACTATTTATTATGCCTGTAGTCATGAAGCTTGCTCGGATTTCGCCGAAGGACCAAGGGGTTTTGCGAAGAGCATTTCATGTACCGTGTCAATCAGCTTTATTAGCACGTATAAGAACACAGACGAATGGGCAGTCATCATCCATAAGCGAACAAAGGGAATAAATAGAATTGGCAATGGCCAACCGTGAAGCACGTATACCCGGCAGCACGAATGTTCCGACTAAATCATGTGACATATATCATCATCGTCATCATTATCAACTATCTCGTGGTTTAAAAAAGCTCTTCTTTTAGTAAAAGGGACGTTGTGGACACGCAGAATCTTCCGGGCCAGAACAGGGCACATTTGATAGCGTTGGTTGTGTCTAGAGTGTTGAAATGGCAGACATCGGCCCTGTTCAGACATTGGCCGGCGATGGGAGCGAATGAGTGAGGCCGAGCGATGCGTGTGCGTTGCCTGGACGATTTGTCGCTGCCGTCTAGGGCCATGGACAGGGCGATTCACACATGGGAGACTGGAATTCGATACAGGGTGCTTTGGAATGAAATTCGCTGATCTCCTGCTTGTATTGAGAGCATTTGGAACACTACACGCGCAGAGATATGCGGCGAACTAAGGCAAAGACTGAAGAGTATGGCAACAGTCGCTGAACGCTCGACGACCATGTTCACCGGTCGAATATCCTCGCCATGTCAGCCACCGATCGACGGTTGTTCGCGTTCTCATCGTCGCCGATCTCGGCCGCTATCTGAGTTGAAGTGGAACCTCCTCGAGACACTGGCTTCGGCGGAAGAGAAGGAGCAACAGCAGGAAGACTTCTGAACAAACAGTAATGGTAATTCGAAACAGAATGACCTATGAAGTTTACCTTGTGCCTGCCGCACATCTCTCAGCATTTATGAAATCTACGGTCTCGCGAAATCAAGTTGTAGAAGCAAAACGTCGGAAACGAAGTGTACAAGCCCAGCGGTCTCAATTCAACATCGCCGCCTCCAGGTCAAAAGTTTCAAAGCTTTAGGCCTGGGTTATACTCCCGCGGGAGCATCCGCGGACGGACGGGAATCGCGCCGAGATCCCTCACCTGGCCAATCACTGAGCCCCGCCACGCCTGCCGTCAGCGGTGCACCCTTCGTCCTCGGACGTTCCGCGGATGCTCCCGCGGGAGTATAACACAGGCATTACTTTGTCAACACAGCGAACATCAGCCCCATACAATAAACCCCGAGGTTGCTGAAATAGCTCCTTCCGAGTCTAAACAGAGCGTTTCGGATGCACAAATCGTTCAAAATGGTCATGTGCTTCGTTCGCCTTGTTCTGTAGCCCTAACGCTCCGCCAGCGTATAATGTCGCGAAACAACTATTACGACCAGGGATCTGGGTATCTAAAGACGCAAGATGGTCAGAAAATGAGAAAACAGAAATTCCGCGCACCCCTGATTAGGACGCACTGAGAAGCTTCCCCTAGTCTTGAACGACTAAGATTGAAACGTACTCGCCGTTTTTAAAGCGCCTTCTTCTACGACTACATAGGCGATTTAGCATCGCTTCGAATAGCTACAAAGCATGAGTGATTTCCACTGAACGTTGCGAGGGTTGAGAGATCTTTTGTGACAATAGAAAGGCAGGATTTTCGAATCTCTGGAAGCTCGACGAGAGCTCATCAGAAAAGACCGAACCATAGGTGTGAAAGCTCGTACGTTCACCATTTTCATTTCAAACGAGACACTGACATTTAACAAATACATTCAGAATCCGAATGGGCCTCTTCCAAAGAGACCATGAGGAAGTCAAAAAATCTTGATTTAAAAGTTTTTTGATAAAAATTCGTAGTTCATCCGCCGAAAAAGTGAATTCAGTGCTCGAAATCTGAAGAATGTCTTTAATTCCTTCTGCTGTAAGGATGGTCTTAAGCTGATTTTAAACTGCAAAAACGCCAGTTTTCCACTGTAGTACAAGGTCTCGCCATGCACTTGTCCAGCACGTCATTATGTTTATCTGTTAACATAAGTGCTATTTACTTGAAGCTGCGCGGGAAAGATAAAGATATACGTTTTCTGCAATCGTTTCGGTTGCACCGCTCACTGGTGCGTAATCCCACGCAAACAGAATTCAAAGACCATGAATTAAATGAAAATCAGTACCTAGTATACAAGCACATGGTGGGTCTATCCTTAGTACACATAGAAAAAGCCCAAAGCTATATGTGTATTCAGAAGACTAAACCTTCCACGAAAACCCAATCAATGCATTCGAAAACAATTGAAACTGCTCACTTCATCCGATGAGGCAATGGTGGAGGTGAATCTGCTTCAGCAGCAACTCTGGGAGACGACGAAGGTCCGGGAGAGCTCAGCGCAGAATTGTGAAGCGGAGAGTCCGGCTTCGGTGACATTGCTCGATCTGCCGCCGAACGCAATACCGCCTGTGACAGAAGAGCGGCGTCCGGAAGCATAGCAGCTCGAAAACCGACACGTTCCGAGGGATGCTGAACCGATACGGTTTGCGGGGCCGAAGTTCATTGATCGCCTTACAACCAACCTTTCTGGCGACTGCGTCTCCAGCTCCACTGGCGCTATCCTCACTCTTGTTCGATTGAACCTCCTCCTCGATATCGCTGCTGCGGCTCATCGGAGATTCCTCTATGGAAGTCGGTAGCTGGCGCACTAGAAAGCTTTTCCTGCGAATCAGAATAGAAGACAGAGAATGGCGACGACTCACCTTGTCCTGCTCCACCAGAACGCCTCTGAGCTTTTGGACGAGTTTTCTGTAAGTGCACAAGGCCGGACAGTTGAGGAGGACTATCCAGGGAGATTCCAGGTTCGTCATCTCGAAACACTTGAGTACCCAAAGGAGAGTGTAGATCGCCGATGATACTTCGCGGCCTGTGGTTGATGGACTCGCTGCCCCTGGAAAAGGACTACGATTATTATGCATTATTAGGCTGTAATAAGCTGCAATCACTCAAAAACGGCTTCATTTCATGGACTGAAGCTAGTAGAAACTACACATGTCCCCAACTGCTTCCCAGTGAAGCGCGCAGAAGAGATATGGTGCGAAGGATAAGGAGAAAGTTCAAATCCTTCCTATGTTCAATTCGCTACGCATTTTAGCATTTTAAAGGCGTAATCAGCCAATATGCAGTCTTGCAAGCGGTAGCCAATAAGAAGTCGATGATTACCCACCCATACAGGTGTGGTACAGGAGTGGAAAGCCTCGCTGGGTGCGTACCTCAAGCGGCAAAGGAGAAAAAAGCATCATACACAATGGGGGAGGAGCGGCAAACGAAAAAGCATTACATTTAGGCAATTCATCACGACATTCTACTGTTTTTCGACAGGCTTTCCTCTAGTGACAGCGATCAATCAGGATATACCAGTAGTTCCAGTTTCTTCCACCGCACCTTGGCAAGTGCTAACGATGAACTCAATTACGAAGGTGTTCTGAGGCCGGGTTCACGACTGTCTTTATTAAGGGTTGGAAAGTGAAACACTACCTGGACAAGAGCGTGGAGGAGGGTGAATGGTAGAGTAGAACCATATCATTCACTGAACTGTCTCATAACATGAGTACCAACCTTCCATGAGTACCTACCGCCATTTGTCCGCTATCCTCTGTTGGTAAGCTTATGTATTACTAACCCATTACCTTACCAGTCGTGAATCCCGCCTCTGGTTGGAAGCGTCATCCGATGAGTTTTCCCCGAATCGGGTTCTCTGTTGGGGCCCCACCACGCCTAGTCTTCCACACCTTTGGCTTCAGCGAATCTGCACCAGACTCGAAGGGAAGAACCAAGCGCTGATAAGTCCATGGGCTAACCAACGCAAAACATTGCATAGGCAAAAATGCATTCAAATTGTTATAAATGGCTCGTACTCTTCGACTAAAGGTGCCCCTAGCGGAGTATCTCAGGGTACTGTTCTTTCCCCGGTTCTTTTCAACTTATATACTCGTGATATACCTTCTGTCTTGAGGCCGTTTGGTGTCACTTGCAAAATGTTCGCGGACGATCTGAAAATTTACACCAACCTAGACTCCATAAGCGGTTCAGTATGTCTCCAAAAGGCTATTGATGCTCTTTCCCTCTGGTCAAATACCTGGGGATTACCTATTGCAGCTAACAAAACTAAGGTCTTGTACTTAGGTATTAGCAACACGCCCACCAGATATTTCTTAAACAACTAGGAGCAGCTGTCAACGAAGCAACTGACCTAGGGTACACCTACAATGGTAAACTTGACTTCTCTGAATACTGCAATCATATCAAGAATAAGGCTACTCTTCAACTTCTCAATCTGTTTAGATGTCTGTGCTCCAGAAACCCTAAGGTTATCCTCAAAGCCTATAAAACTACATAACACCTATCTTAGAATGTGGTACCACTGCTTTTAACCCCACGCAGAAATCGATCATCAATGCTTTGGAAGGAGTCCAAAATAGCTTCACTAGGAAGCTCATGATTAGAGTTGCCTGTACGGAATACCGTGATCTCCCTCGTAGTGCAGAGGGGAACAAAATGTTCTCCCTAGACATCTTAGAGGAGAGAAGGAAGAGGAACGACCTGTTGATAGTCATAGGATCGTTAAAGGCTCGGTAAAGATCTCCAGTAATGCTTTTTTTGTTTTACAGAACTCAAACACTAGAGGTGCCACGCGAAAGTTGGTACTACCTAGAGTCAAGATTGCAGTGCGGGCAAACTTCTTCACTCACAGGGCGGGTTCTGAATGCCAAAGATTGAACAAAACGCCCAAATCTTCCCATCCCATTACGGTTGGCCAGTCTCTGTGAATTCAGTTTACTCATTTCGTTCTTTACTTTTTTTTTCTTCTCTTTGCTTTTATCTATCGTTCGTGTTGCCTGTCTTTGCGATGCTTTGTGTGGTTTTCTTGTCCGATTGTCACATGTACTGTTGGGTGCATGTAATAGACAAATAAAAATTGGATACAAAATTGGCATCCCGTAGAAGCTAAATGAGTGGCGCATCCTAAATAGCAACTGATTATCGCAGTCCTTTATCCATGTTGTTAATAACAGTTTTCGACTGATAGTTCAAGTGCCTTTTCTAAACAGAGACGCAACTTTGGAAGAGTGTCCTCCAGCAATCCTTCCCCCGAAAAACAGGAGCACAGAACAATATCAGGAACCGTCCGTTTTTCATAAAGCTAGTATTACAATAAACCAAAAATATAAAGATCGCCACTAATGAACCGCTCCTTCGGAAAGCGCAATGTACTCTAGATGGTTTGCAGCTTTGATGAATGGTTTAAATGTTCATTTGGTGTATACAATCTGACAGCGCACGGCCAATAATCAAGTCTGATCCGAAGTCTAATAGCGAGTGGAATTCGGTTCGATTCCGGCATCGCGTGACAGCCGGCAACCCCTCTTATTGAACTACCACGTGCTATTACGGAGAGAAGCTAAGAAATTCCATGACTAACAAAAGGATTTAAAAAGACGGCACGACTAGCAACCGTTTCTCTTCGGTAGGATTGAAGGCTCTGCGGTCTGTAACTCCCCTGGCTTACCTAGACTTGCATGGAAGACGGTGGTACAGACGAATTCGATAAATGCTTGCTTTCGAGCCTATAGTAATCGGATTTATCCTTCACTGATCTGCCATGTATTATCCTTCATCTACAGGGTGTTCCAAAATAACGTGATGAAGGTTTTTAAAATTATAATTATGAAATAAACTAATAAGTTTACAGAACAGAATAAGCGCATTCAGATTCCTCCAAGAATCGAGGCCTTCAAAAGGGTACTGCGGAACCATTCTTAACCCTTGCTGACGGTTTTGTTTTATTTATGATTAGCCTGTCGGGCGGAGTCGCCGGTCGTCCAACCTTTCATTGTTTAGCCGTTCTTGATCATAGCTGATTTTATTTGTTCCACTGGTTTTAAAGTTACGCTTACCGTGTTCACTAATTGCGATGGTGAGCGCGCTGACGTAGATCGCTTTGCATGTTGTATCACATGTCGGAATAAATAAATAAATAAAACAATACATAAATAACAACAACATAGACAATAGGCAACACCATGCTCGACCGAATTCGAAGTGGCTCCCTTGGTGTGAATACAGAAATCGAATCGCTTGGTGAATTTTTTGGCGATGGGCCGCAGATCATCTGGAGACAGTTGTCCCCACTCCCGACGCAGAGATTCCCTCTGGGCCTCCAGGATGTAATGGCTCTTGGCACTGACCCTGGCCTTCAAAATGAACCACGCGTTGTAGTCCGTCGCGTTCAGATTCGGGGACTGCGGTGGCCATTCCGCAGGCATGATGTAGTCCGAAAAATTGGCCTTGCACCATGCTTGGTGGCCCAGTGCATTAGGATTCAGTCTTGTTGAAACATCTAGTGCGGATAACTGACTTGCTGCTGTAACCAAAAAAAGTGCCACAGCCTCATACACACCTTGATTTATTTTTTACTCATTCGTCCACAGAAACGAAGAGGTCTTTCAGTTGGCGTAGAATCTTCCACAAACGCCTGCGGATTTTGACGATGTTTGGCGATGGCAAAGATGGCTGGAGCCTCTCCAGATCAGATCCTGCCGTTTTGGCGGTTGCGAGCTTACTCCAAGGGGAACAGCTTCTCGTCCGTGAACAGTGTTCGCTCCCAACAACGACCTGCGGATCGCAACTTGAGCTGGCGGCATCAATGGAGCCGTTCGCGCTTATTTTGTCCATTAGGAGTTGGACTTCATGGAACTTGTAGGGCTTGAGGGCGCGATTCTTTTTGGCTTTTCGATGCACTGATGTGAGATTGACACCGATGTCACGGGTGATTTTTCTCGGAAGGCACTCGAATTGGGAATTTTCGCTTTTCGCTGATTTTCCCGATCTGCGGCGTATTGACAGTGCGATTTCTTCCTTATCCTGGACGATCACGTTCATGGCCAAGCTCCCTACATCGACGAGTTTCTGTGGAGACCGTCGAGCGAACAGGTTAACGATGTCGCATTAGCGGTTTCCATGACGATGAAGTTCCAAAATCGCAGCGCGATGGTTTTACATCTCGAGAAAACCCGAGTTGATGCCGAAGCTGCGATTCTCAAGTTTTGGCCTTCCAGATGAAGGATAACACATGGCTAGTTTAACCTCTACTGAAAAATCTCTACTGAAGTGTTTTAGTTTGATTTCATGAAAGAAAAACGTCTGCCGAGGCAGCTCGGACAAATTTTTGAGAAAGTCCAAATCTTCAACTTTAAGATCCATTGAGAGCCGATGTATCTCCGCAGGGTTGAAAAGGGAACGCCTACAATACGAAGGCCGGCCTACGTGTGATATAAGTCATCCACTGACCGTTGAGAAATGTTCGGCGAAGTAATTTGTCTCGGCGATCCGTTCTGCGACGCGCTGGCGCTCGATGCTCCATCTACACTAGTGCCTAGTTTTTCGGCTATCATTCCACTCTGCTCGCATAGTTCATGCCACCGCCAGTCACTGTAATTACAACTCGTACGTGGACGGCACAAGAAACACTTAAAAGCGTGAAATTACCTCAGCACACGCTTCAGGTCATCTGACCAGAGCTCCTTGAGTCTACTGACTGCTATTCGCTCGGCTTTTCCAGATGTTTGGACAGAATCCCCGCTTGTCCCGACAACAGTAGCCAGTGTTTCTTGCAGATTGAGCTTGCATTCGCGACGCATCTGAAAAAGGTTATGCTCAAACAAAGTATTATAGAACGTTAGTAAGAAGAAACGTTTTGCGCAGCTGGGAGAAAACTACGGGAAGGAGGTGGATTCCGTTAGAAAATAATTGGCGAATTAAGTCCTTTCTGTAAAAGACAGAAACCAGTATGGTGAAAGTACCCTTCCGCGACCACCATAGATATCGATTTTTCGCGCCGCATCGTCGATATCTATCCCGACCATCGTGCCGCGCCGCGCAGCGGCGCAAGTATAAACTAGGGCTAACACGGTTATTTCACTCCTTAAGATTGTTTGCTCCCTGAGCTTCATTCTAGTATCGTCTTCTTCTCAATTTTGAAACTCAAGTTGTTCAATATTTATTGACGTTTTGGGCCTTGAGCCCTTCTTCAGGTCTAAAACAGGTGTGCTGCATATACCACACATATATGGTCAACGGAACAACTGAGGCTTTACAGACGAGGAACCTCACAGGAAAGAAGGTCGCCCAATAAGAAATCCTTGCCCCCCCCCCCCCTTCCTTCCTTCCCGTGAGGTTCCAAGTCTGTAAAGCGTCAGTAGTTCCGTTGACCGTGTGATATATCGAGCACAGCTATTTTAGACCTGAAGAAGGGCTTAAGGCCCGAAGCGTTGTCAATAAATATTGAACAACTTCGAGTTTCAAAATTGAGAAGAAGGTTATCTCTTTGTAAAACATCGTTGTTCGAAATTTGCACTATCTCTGCCTATCATCAAGAAACTACCACATCTAGCGAATATCCCGACATCCTCACGGCTGGCTGACATCGATGAAAGTACTGAATGCTTCCCATAACAATTCACTCCTTTATGGGACTAAAGACCTTACAGTCACAGAGATTAATACAAACCTGTTCAACAAAATCGTCCACCATGTCGTCCAGACGATGGGGAAATCTCTCTTCAACTGGACTGGAGAGGATGTCTCCGAGGCCATTCCATTTCTCTAGAACTCCCGGATCCAACCCCTAAAGGATAAATATTACTAAGCACGTGTCAAGAACTGTCCTACCTAAAAGAAATCCTACCCCAAGGTTTAATCGGAAATTCGCATGGTCCGCATTCGCTGGCGTGCGATTCTTCTCAAGATACATCTCCATCTGAGACATAGCAGACAGAACTCGTGAACGATCGCAGCCGGCTCTCGCCAGACATTCGCAGACATCTTGCACTGGGTACGGAATTGCTGTGAGAGTTTTATTCCTGAAACACAAGAACTTTCAGAGATGAAAACCAGTCCAGTCAACAGAACACTTACATGCTCAACGCTGTTGCAATATCGAATAATCCTTCCACGCCCAGATGATTGTTGTCAATAATTATTGTACGTAAGGAGACATTCAGTTGCAGGGCCTGAAAACAATCGAAAGCTCTGAGGTATGCTATGCTGCGTAGAAGGAGTTGCACCACAGAAACACATTTTAGAAATCTGAAAAAGGAAGCCCCAAATCAATTCCAGGTCAATTAAATACTAATTGTCGTAGTGTCTAAAAATTGACACGCTGCTGGAATAATTCTTAAATTCATCTCCTTTTAGCTGCAGTAATGCTTAGCGGGGTGAAGCGGAGCGCATTCAGAACAGAATACGCCATGAACTCGCACAGAATATTTCGGCCTCACTTGATCGAGAACGTAAGCATCGTTGATCTCATGTTTTGTGATATAGAAATGAACTTTTCCAGGTATAGCTCGTTAAAGCACTGAAAATGTTAGAAACAGTGTGGAAATATGAATGACTCAGTGACAAAGCAGTTACCCACATCCAGCATTAAACGTATCTTCGATTCCATGGGCGTATCTAAGATACCACAATGGCCGCAGATTGCAAAGGTGCAGCAGATGATTGACCGAAAGTAGTGCAGTATCCAAACCATAAAGTCATGAAAACTTATGGTGCGTTTCAATCAAGAAACCACCCTGATCGAAAATAGCGTGACCATCGAATTTCCGCGTTCGCTTCGAAACATTAGTTTCTGTCGAAACTTTAGATAAGAAGAAGGCAGCGTTGATCAATTCCTGCTTGTGAAGCGCCATACATTCTACTTCTACGGGTTAATGTTGGGGTCATTTGAATGCGTATTTAACCTATCCAGCGACATTCAGCGGCCCATGAAGAACTGTTCATACTTTGTGAAGGCAGCGCTCGAGAAGTATAAACAGGCGAACGCAGCAATGAGACCGAAAGGAGCGACAGCGACAGTGCTTGAGCATGAACACATTTCACAGCAATCGCTTGGTTTTAATAGATTTGTATGTGACGAATCGCCCCGTTGCGAAGTATGGACAGGCTCCAAGTCAGCGTTGTATCCCTCCCAAACAAGTCTGATACGAATGCACTGTTCGGGAGGGTTGCAAGGATCGGTTGCCCTAGGCAGGAGCCGAAACGAAAACTTCCATTCGCAGAGCGCGCAAACCCCGGCGCCTCTTTCTACTGCGCTATCACGCGAAGAAACTGTTAGGCTACATTAAATCGTATCCTTCAGGTGAATGGGATCTACATTATCGATCAGGACCGCTCCATCGAAACGTCTAAAACTTCATGAAACTTTCGCTTTCTGGGGCCAGATACGTCAGCCGCTTAATGTCCTCTAGCGGTGAAAATATTGTATTCATTCATTCATTTCAACATTCATCAGCATAGGTTTGGCGGTAAGCAGTTGACGAATCCGGCCCCTGGTCCTTAAAGATAGATTAGTAATTGTCCAAACAGAACAATCATCTTCTTGGAACATCCAGTATTGCTTCTACCTTACAGTGTTTTTACCTACGACTGAATATATCTCCAAAGGCACTATTCAACTACGCAAGCAGCACTACAACCTAAAAACCTAGCAGCCGTTGGTGGAATAAAAAGTTTGTGCCCTACCTTACACAGAATCCTCGCTCCGAAATGTCCCAAGTCGTTATTCGATATGTCAAGCAGTCTCAAGGAGGTCGTCGCTCCTAACGTATTCAGCAAAACACTGAGATGCGGCCCGAGTCGTGCATCTGACAAGATCAGCTCCTCCAGCGTCTGAACTTGGAAAATGTAAGGCAGGCGGCAGCGCAGAAGACAGTTAAAAGTACAACAAACTTACGGAGTCGTCAGAAAACAACTTCACGATGTCAAGGATAGTCTTGTTGATGATGGCAGCATGGGCCTGCTTTGACGAACGACGGAGGGCGATCATATTCGCGCCACCGAGATCAGCACGCCGTAGCGATTTGATATTTCCAAGAGCGTGAAGAACAGCCTGAAATGGAATTACAATGCGCATCAGCAAATGCAATGAGGTATGCATTCTGGTGAAGATCAAATAAACCAAACGCTGGAATACCTGCATCTCTGTTTCAAGGTTGTTATCTCGAAGAGATATGCTGCTGCACTGTACGTTTCCCAGACACGCTTCTAGCACTGCACTGCAGCCCTTTTCACACGTACCGCTGATGTCCAAATGGAAAGGCTTCAACTGAAAAGCTAAGCATTGAACCACTACCACTTGAATATTTACGCCCGAGCCTTGATAGCGAAGGTATTTTCAACTCGAAATAACGGAAGCTATCCGATTATCTACTTAAGAGAATTTGCGTTTGAAACCGTGAACCAATCAGTTTGAAACCCGTTGGTTAGTAACCGACCATGAAAGGTTAGAAACCGTCCATGAAAGGGTTTGGAACCGAGCACGAAATGAGGCCACGCCCCCGCAGCAAGTGCTGCTATTGAGCAGCGAGAAGCGTTGCCGCCCTTTCGTGCTCGGTTCCAAACCCTTTCATGGACGGTTTTCTAACCCTTCATGGTCGGTTACTAACCAACGGGTTTCGAACCGGTTGGTTCACGGTTTGAAACGCAAATTTGTCTGAGTATGCTATCCTAAAATTCAAACCAATCCCAACACACCAAAATAAAGACGGTTACTTTTTCGATCAACCTTAAGTTCCACGCAAAACGCCTTTCGTTCTAATATTTACATTATTATCCGAAATATCGTTATTGCGCACTATGTGCTTGATCGCGGAGAAGTTTATAAGAGCGTTAATATATTTCTGAGAGTGACATCTTCGTGCTAAGACGACTCCTAAGCCTTCGTTTGCTATGGGTACACCTTACGGGAGGCGCTATAATATCAGTGTAGCTCGATGTTAAATATTAAAGGAAGCACGTTCCTAATGTGAATGAAACTGAACGCTCTTTCTACGGTTAACTTACGGCGGTTGTTTTGTTTGTTTGACTGATTCGTTGGTGATGTGGTGTACCCTTGAGTCAATTAAATCAATGAATAAATAAATTTGGACCAGAAATTAGGTTAACCTGTTGATTGCTTGCGAGTCCAAGCAGCATCGCTTTCATCATCTCTGCCGGCAGCACTGTGTTAGCGAAACTAATGTGCGATAGATTTACAGCCATAGAAAAGAACTCTTTCACTTGCTGAAACGAGAATAGAATTATGACGTGGTGCACGTCTGAAGCGACAGCATCAAGCAGATCGCCCACTAACCTGCGCACAATCCGCTAGCTTCTTTCCGGCGTGGCACCCGCCGACATATAGCTTTTCTATCTGAAGGCCTCCGTATTTTAAAGCAGCCCATAATTTATCCAGTGGAAATCCGTGTCGGATAAGTCCAAAACCCGCAGACTGGTGCACAACGACACCACATTGACTAGTGAAGAGACCTTAAATGAAAGGTTTGGAGCTTCGTTTTTGACAAGGAACATAGCTCATCCACTCACATCGTCTTTTAATACATTTGTAGAAAAATTTATGTGCGTGAGACTCGATATAGTTCCGCTACTGGACTTCGCCGTCAACGCTCTGAAATGAAAGGACGTACAACATTGTGAATTCAAAGGGCGACCAATCGGACAACTTACGAGTAAACGCCACCACAGAACAGCTGAGTACATTTCTCGGTAAGACCGCACTCAGAAAAGTTGACTTGGCGCAACGTCGTCAGTCGTGGAAGCACACTATTCAGCAACGTGAAACCTGAATCATTTAATGATAGCCTGAAGTTTCAATGCACAGAAAAGACAACAGATTTCGCTCCTAAAGCACTGCATGAAGACATGCTTACCTTTCTTGCTTTAGAACAATATTTGGCACTATTATATTTTCAGAACTCCAGAGGAAGTCGAAAAAATTCGCCCAAACTTCGACCAGGGGAGTTATTTAGGGTGCTGATCACGAATCTGGCATCCGATTTTGAAATTTCGGCCAATTAGTAGGTACGGGTGGCTAAGGTTGCCAAGATCATAATCTCGATTCGACATAAACATCGCCTAGGGCGGTTATTTGGGGTGCCGATCACGAATCTGAATTCCGTTTTTCGTATGACGTTGAAGTTTGGGCGAAATCGGTGACCATGACCTCGACAGCGTTAGTCACCCGTACCTACCGTAATCGTGCGAAATTTAAAAAACTGACACCAGATTCGTGATCAGCATCCCAAATAATAGTCTAGGCAAGTTTGGGAGAAATTTTTTTGGACCTCTTCTCGACCTCTGGAGTTCCCAAAGTATTATGCAATACAACAGGATAGTGCCCAATATTTCCTTCGTGAGCTGGTTTAATTAAGCGATCTCGATTTTACGCCCTTTCTTTTACCTGAAGAATTACTGAGCCAGAGAAAATTTACCTTTCTTATCATCCAGCACGTTCTTCGAGAAGTCTACAGATTCCAGCGGTATAGAGGGATTCTGCTGGAGTGCGGACGCAAAAAGGGTGATGAAGTCGCTGGAAAATTTTGTTAATGTAAAGACTTGAATAATAAAGATTGAGGTCGGCTTAAGTAACAAAATTTATATGTAACTTCGACCATTCAATGACTTTTCTGCCATGCCAATGAACAAGCCAATCTTTTATCCTCTTCAATCAAATCTGGTGATATCACCGACCCTTGAAGGTCGCCAAGTGAACCCGTGATCATAAGGATAAGGATAAAGAATGGCGCCATTCAATACATTTCGGGATGCGCCACGCATTCTACCTCTGCGGGATGTCGTGAAGGCGACTTGAATGCATATTTCGCCATAAGTTGCAGTGGGCAGCCGATGAACAAGTCAGCGCTTTACCCATCCCAGACAACTCCGATACCAATTCACTGCCTCCGAAGGTATGTAGGGCTTGATTGGTCCGAGCGGGAAATCAGCACCAGAAACCTGATATCGGGTGCACACGGCAGCCGGCACCTCCTCCGACTGCGCTATACTCGATTGAGCATTGCGGCATAGAACGACGCCAGGCCTCCAGCCATCATCGTCGACTGTGCCCATCGTAGCGCTCGAAAGGGAATAAAACTAGCAAGCAGCAGAGCGAACATACCGAGGAAGAGCGCAGTTCTTTAGATGCAACGTCTGCAAATCCCGCGACTTCCGCATGACAGCCATTATCACATCAATGATCTCGGATGTCATACGAATCCGTCCGCGACTAGACCTGTGAAATACGACGAGTACTGCAGCACGCCCGTGATCGGTATCAAATCTCTGAAATGGGGCGAGTTGAATGACAATTTAAAACGCTTTATAAATGGTCCCAAATATTAATAAGAAAACCTACTTAGGCAATAAATGGGAGAAGTCGTCGATTCGCAACCAGCGAAGCCTGTTGACCGCGTATATCTTTTCGACGTCCTGAAAAAGTTCGAGTAAATTAACACATTGACGACATGTGACAGGATGTCGGGCCACACCCTTTCGGCCGCGTGGGGCCGTGTGACATGACGGGTGTCACAGCCTCGTAAGCTGTTCTTGTAGTTGTATTCAAATCTTTCTTGTATATGCGGATTGGACCTTTCGTGACTCCATCTTTAGATATTGTCGTAGAAAGAGTGGTCCACGATAACAATTTCCGGTTGCTGAATTATTGAGCTTCTCAACGGCTTCATTTATCAAACAACTCTCGACGTTGCTTAAACATCGTGTGGTCCCACGCATACACACAACAATCGCGCGGTCGTCAACGTGTTAAAGGAAGATTGGTCCTAACATTGACTAGACCAGCGGCAGTACGATACGCTGCACTCCACCTCACGCATACAGCGCTTCTCATTTTTATAGCGAAGTGTAGTGAGTTTAGCATAAGAACTTGCAACAAATTCAAATCTGCAATATTTTTCCCAAAAGTGCAACATTTTGATATGCATCATAAGTTGCCCTGATGCCTTGAGGTACAAAGTGGCTTCGGTAAAGGAAAAAACGTGCTCAACCTGTAACGTTATCAAAAAATGGCAAAGTGTTGCATGAACTTCAGAATTTAAACCACCTTGTGGTGTCCCGAATTTTATTTTGGCAGGAAGTCCATTATTCGTCTGACGTAGTTAATGCAAAGTGCCACCTTCCCCCAACCGGTATGGCTGTCATCCTAAGATTGCTACCAAGACACAATGCGGAGCCATGTCATCTATTATAGTTTCAAGGACCTGACCAAAGCGACTCAGGCACTAATCCTTAAACCGAATTCCTGATATCTTCTCTCACTCGTGTGAATAGGGTTACTTCAAATGATTGTCCTTTTGATGATCTAGAACTTAGGACGCCTGTTATTGCATGAAGAACGGTGGAGTTAAACAGGCGTGCACACTTCCGCATATACGATGAAGCCCTTAAAGGTCAAAACAAACGAAAGTTGTTTGTGACCTTTAAGGGCTCATGGAGCTGTTACAACGATGATTTGTTGCGATCAGAACTTCTAGCGCCAGGTGACTCGAACCTTCCCTCTGACTGGGCGGGAATCTCTACGCCATTACACCACCGGCGCTGTTTGATCGAACGCAACATCCACACCTCGTGGGACATCAGCACTCACCTGTATATCGGGATGAGCCGGCCGCTGATATCAGCATGGAACCAGTTAAGCTGTAGGTCTTGACAAAAATGATTCAATTCAGTTTCTTTAAGCCTCAATTGGCTGGTACCGAGGATGTAAGCTGTTACAACGATGTTTATCCTCGGCCAATTGAGGCTTAAAGAAACTGAATTGCATGCGTGGAGCATCCCTAAAGGATTGAGTAATGCCGTCGCTTATCCTTTGTGCTAACCTATTTTCGCCAAATCAGTTGTTGCTGAAACAGACGAAAAAATGTCCAGAACTGCCCCACACAGGCCGCATTTCAAAAAGTAAGCTTATTTCAATCTTCTATGAGTACTCAAAGCACATTCGGTGGAATTTTAAGTTTCAAAGCTCTTTCACACATACATAATTATAATAGAAGCTTCAAGTTTTCGCATGCAATATTGCGCGGACCGCAAACTGGGACATATCTCGGGAAGCTAGACGGCACTCACCCACGACACCTCTTCTCTGTACGGCTGGTCATAAAAATCACATAACGCGGCGTAGGTTCTTCGAAAGGAATGACAAGCCCTGGCCGCAACGTCCTCATTCATCGTGAAGAACTCGTCATACAAACTCTCCGGAGTGAGCTCGACGGTTGCCCGCATATGAGGTCCTATAAATGATCGGCTCTGGACTCCGTCAGCATTTATAAACTCCCTCACCTAGCAGCAAAAGCTGTTCAAAATATAAAAAAGAACAAAATAAGCAGGAAACTATTCAAGCAATGAAAAGTGTACAAGGTCACCTACCTATGTCAGGAAAATAACGAAGAAAAGCACCAAGGATATGTTTGGCAAGAGCTGTGGCGGATGCCTGAGGACTTTTGATCACGTATCGTTTCTTATGACCAGCCTCTTCGAATGATATGGATACCTGAAGAATGCTTCATTGCAGGAACTATCCGCTCTGTGAGATGATAAGCCTTTGATGATGAAAGCTGCTACCACCAGGCACTCACCTCGTCATCTTTACCAATATTAATGGACTTCACGTTGAGGATGTGGTAGCTTCGATCAATCTTCAGAGATGAAGGCGACTTCCCGTTGAGCAAAAACACACGAAACTTCGATATGACGAATATTCTCGGCTCGAATTTATCTCCTTTGTAAGACACTTCGGATTGTAAGGCCACTCGGTAGTCGAAAAACTTGTTTCCAAGGACGTGTGACGGTTTTTCTGTAAGAAGAACGCATTTTTAACCTTCTCGGAACTCATTCCCAAATCATAAATAATCTGGAGCAAGTTCATAAAAGAAAACACTTGAAGTTGAACAGATAATTATCCCTCTAACCCTCTTGAATTATCGAAGGGTATAAGTTCAGAGTTGCAGAAAACGCAGATTTTGATGCGCCTGTGATTTCAGTAATTCCATATTTGTCGCACTACGAGATATGCAACCATCTTATCATCACCAACTGTGCCAGATAAGCAATTGTTTAAACAGAGTTAAGTTTCAGGTTTATTGCAGAAAATTCGTAATCGCCCAAAAACCTAAATGGTCGAAACAAGAGGAGAGTACAGAAAACTACAGAATATCCTATCACTATTCCTTATACAAGACAAATTTAAATTTAAATTTAATTTTAATATTGAAATTTTGATAGCGAAATTTGTAAAGTGATTCAGAGAAAAAAGATAGAAGAAAAACGTCGCAATTAACCTACCCTTGTTTAAATCCGCCACGCACTCCTCATCTACGCGATATCGTTGTTCAAATAATAGTGATTCAGTACTTGTGTAAATAAATAAATAAATGAGATCTTTTCTGTATATGATTACAGTGACAGCCGATGGATAAGTCTGTCTATTACACAGGAAATTTGTTACATCTCCCGGTCTATACCCCTGACAGATATAACGTCAGGTTGGCCTAGGCCTGTCGCGAATATATGATCGATACGGGGGACTAGGGATTGACAGCGATAAGTGTCAAATGCTCCCCCAAGAAAAAGAAGAGAATGTGTGAGTACCATTTAACTTTTCGCACTGGACTAGTAAACTGTTGTTGTTGTTTTTTTGCCCAAACATCGTGTCTGATGGTTTGTATTAGTAATTTGGTATATTAACCGAATTTAGCATTCTTTCTCAAACTTTAGTGAATTTTTTGGGCGCTAGTTCTCATTTCAAACTAGAGGCTTGAAGAAGATGGCCGCTAAGGGGAAGTGATGTTACTCAGATTTCTACGATAGCTACTCATAAATTAACATATCGAAATGCGGTAAGCTTTCAAAACAGGTACCAGATTTTCGATCATGATGATAAGAAAGGTTTTCTGACAACTATGACAAAAGTATATTGTCATGTGTTACGGATGGTGTATATTAGAACGTTTTTCTTCCTTTTCCTGTTTTCTTTGCTTTCCTATGCGAAACTGAAACTCGCATCGTAAAATAAATACACCTACAGCTTACGTAAGACAAACCTCGATTTAAAAAGTTCGATCTAACATGTTCATCATAACTGCACGTTCTAAAGAAATGAGGTGAACACTGTCCTCGTGCACAATTGTGCGTAAGGAGACCTGCTGAGCAGAATGGAGCAGCTTCCCTTTTGCTTATTTAGCAATGAAATGGATTAAAAACAACTAATGGAGAAGTGTTTCGAAGCAATTCGCTATCCATGACAAATTCACTAAAGCGCGCGATAGTAGGACAAGGAAAACTCGGTGGTGATAAACCATTTTTATTATTTACTGTGACTGGACTCTCTTTTCTGTTTCTTTCTTTTTTTTTTCGTCTCTGTTTCTTTTTTCCTTTGCTACTCAAGCACACAAAACAAGTTTTTTTTTTAAAGTAGATAAATGAATAAGCACTAGTAATTAATGCCAAACTCACGCTGTACATAATCGCATAGTTCCTGCTGAATGCTTCTTGACATGGACATAATAGCAGGCCTTCGTCAGAGCGAGAACTATCGCGATTTCACATAGGAAGCTGAATGAGCATGGGAATGTAGCTCTGTAACACACGGCGATAAGAGCGTCGAGAAACGATCGATCGCAATTCTTAGAGAATGCTTCCGGGGAATTGTTTGCATCAAAAAGGGCGGAATCAAAGGGGGTGCTCGTACTCCCGTGATTTTAAGAATTCGAGAAACCATTTCCACTTCTTCAATTATACGCGACATTTGGAGATAAATCACCGAGTAAATGCCTATGTTAAGTCAAATCTCTTCGGCAGTGAACTTACAGATAAATGTGGGATGAAATTGAACACAAAAGAAAGGAAAGGAAGGAAATAATTGTAACATAACCAGGCACTAGTTAAAAGTTCCGATTCCACCGACGCGACTTCGGTCGAAAAAAATTTTTTCGCTGAAACTTCGTCTAGGGGGTTATTTAGGGTGTTGATCACGGATCTGACATCCGTTTTTCACGATTCGGTCGGAGACCACCCATACCGCTAACAAGGGTGGTCCAGGCAAGGTCACCGATTTCGCTGAAACTTCGTCTAGGGAGGTTATTTGGGGTGGTGGTCACGGATCTGGCATCGTTTTTGAAATTGCGGCCAATTACGGTAGGTTACGGTAGCTACGGATAACTAAGGCGGCCGAGGTCACAATCACCAATTCTGCCCAAAGTTCGCCTAGGGGGGGGGGGGTTATTTGGGGTGCTGATAACGAATCTGACATCCGTTTTTCGTTTTACGCTGGAGTTTGGGCGAAATCGGTGACCATTACCTTAGTCACCCGTACCTTCCGTAACCTACCGTACTCCAGTAACACGAGAAACGGATGTCAGATTCGTGATCAACACCCTAAATAACCCCTCTAGACGAAGTTTCGGCGAAAAAAATTTTTTTTCGACGAAGTCGTGACGGTGGAGTTTTAACTATTTTTACCAATAACTAGAATGAAGAGAGGAGAAGATGGAAGAAGAAGCAGGAGAAAGGTTCGTTTCGCCATTTTCTTGGAAAAGGCAACCGTGTAATGAACTTATAGCTACAAATGAGGATGCGTCCGACCTTCAGTGCTCTGCTCTGCTGATAACCACGGCCGATTCATAGATAAATCACACCAACGGAGAGATGCATCAGCTGTACAAACAGTGTCGCAAGTCGTCTCAGTAATCGCGCCTGATTATTGTGACAGCAGTACGAGAGGCACACGAAGTTCCGCAACCCAGCACTCGAGGATTTCACGAGGAGTTCGATGATCCTGTTGCGGTCAGCTGCGGAGCGACCAAGAACCGAATGGTTAGGCTAACTGAATGACACAGAGACTTGTCTGGGCGACGAATTCCTGACCTAGATACACTCTCTAGCTTCCAGATCCCTTAACTCATAAATGTTTCTGCACACCAGACAAATGAAAAACGGACATCGTGCACATTTCCACATGAACACAGATGTCTCTCTGAGTTCAATTCGTTGCTTGCGAGAAATGAGAATCCCCTTAGTCTGTCTAAAAGGACGTTTGGAACATTTGTAAGAAATGTCAGCTCGTGATCTGCCTTGAAAGTATGTCTTTTCGATTGTTCGAGTCTCACTTCGTTTT